>PVIR01013673.1:0-41804 GCA_004026965.1 Petromus typicus
TTTTTTTTTTTTTTTTTTTTTTTTTTTTTTTTTTTTTTTTTTTTTTTTTTTTTTTTTTTTTTTTTTTTTTTTTTTTTTTTTTTTTTTTTTTTTTTTTTCCTTCTTTACTAGCCCCTCCGCATTCCCAGGCCTTCTGAATTCTGAGTGGTAGTTCTAGTGATGTCTGATGCCGTGTACTTACTGACACCATGGCTCCTTGTTTAATTATCCTATGGGTGGAAGCCTACTTACCCCACAACTTTTCGTTCTCCTGTACCTTCAATCAGTAGCATGTGGATGATGCTAAGTTCTTCTACCAGCTAGAGGAGCAGACAAGCTTCCTTCTCTTTTGGCTGTAGGGGTTGAGTGGTTGGATTGCTGATAAGCCCAATCTGGAGGAACAAATTCTACAGGCTGTCTCCATTCTGAAAGGTGGTGCCCTAGGGTTCTCTTCTCAAAGTGAAGTCTTTCACTTTTGCAATTTCAGTCTGCAAAGGCTGAAGTCCTATTGGTTCTTGTCTTAGCTATCATTTCTTTTTCAGTTCCAAAGTACTTAGCTTTTTGATGCCAGTTTTTTCCAGCAACCAAGTTTTCTGGTCATCTTTGCAAAGTGAATCTTTATTAGAGTTCCTTTCTCACCAAATTCAAAACTTTTAAAATTACTTTGCTGGGCTATTCACTCATGATTCTCAACAGAAATGTGGCGAAAAGTCCCCAACAGTCACCCGAGCCACTGACTTGACATGAAATTTCTTCCACCAGATTAATTAGTACCCTTAACTTCAGTCTACTGCAGTGTTTCTGAACATGAGCAAAATGTAAACAGATTTTCTGCCTGTATATAACACCCATGTGGTGGAGTTTTTATATGAAAATACCAGAGCTAGTTCTTTGCCAGCTGCATTTATGTCAGCATTCTGTTCAGAGGTCCCATCAACCTCTTCTCATAACATGCTGTGACAGCTTCTCCAGCTCACATCTCTAAACCTTTGGAAACTTATCATTCAAGCCCACTCCAAAGGCTTCTGAACTACACAGTTTGTCAAAGAAAAACCTCAATTGTCTAGTACCAGTAGATCTCGTAGCTGGAACTAAATACCCCAAATCCATAAGTTAAAATGAAAAAAAGTTTATTTCAGCTTACAGTTTGTAGTAGAGTCATTCCATGGTCTGCTGGCTACAAGGTAGAGGAGTGTGGCACTGGGCACTTCCCAGAAGCAACAATTCATGGCGGGTCAGGCTTCTAGCATCAAGACTCTTCCTTTTAACTCCATTCAGTCTAGAAGCTTATTGGTTGGTTCTGCTGACATTGAGGATGATCATTGCATCAACCACACCCAGAAGTGAACTGATTTAGTTTTCAGCAAACCTAATTTATATTCACACACTCAGCATCTGAGATCTAGTCACCTCTGAAAAGCCCCACCTACGAGTATATATGCCTTTTTGGGGTAGGAGTATTTTAGGTTTAGATATAAACCATTAAAGGAGCTTATAGTTTTTTTTTTTTTTTTCACTCCAGATTTAATATTGTAAATTATTTGTAGGTTGATTCAGGCTTTATGAATTTGTTTCTGTCATTCTCATGTTTCACTAGAGTGTTTTGGCATGTAAGCTTATTATTTACTTATCTTAAAACTAAAACTATGTCTTTCATAAATTCTTGACAATTGCAATAAATTCCCTGAATATCGGTGCCCGTTTCACCTCTTCCATGTTTTCTAAAGCTACTAGTTTAGGGTTAGATCTTTTTATCCTAATTCCCATGATTCTTTTTAATGCACTTTTTAATCTTTAAACTGTAGCAATGGTAACATCTGTAGAATTTCTAGTTATGTAATCCCTAAGTATACTGTAATTTAACTTCATTTTTACATTTTATGTATCTTATTTCTTATTTTTAAATACATTTTTCTCAGCATAAGTATTTACAAGACTTTTTGCTTATCTTTTAAATATATTTTGACCATTTTATACTGCTAGTTAAATTTCAATCTATAACCTCTATAGATATAGAAAAATTTTAATTATCTGAAGATTTTATGAAGTAATCATTGTCATTTACTAGGTATGCTGAACTTTACTCAACATATGTTGTCCTATTTATTCTTTTGCTTTATAATTTTCAATTTTGGGTGCATCTGTAATTTTGCACTTTGCAAATATGTCCTCTGTGGAAATGTTGAGGCCTGTCATATAATCACAATTTTTTGAGTATGCTGCCCTGATTGAAATATTAGAAGTTTGGATTAAATTATATCTCAATTTTAGGTTGAAATATACTGAATTATGGATCACAAAGCTTCTAATCATTTTATGATTACAGATTTTCACTGAGGCAATTTTGTTTTTACTCACAGTGTAGACTGACATAAGAAAGAATACTGGGAGGAGTTGCTATTTACTCCACCTCTGTCATGCAGGTTTAAACTTCAAGCATTCTGGGTTGATGATGGAATCCCTAACTTATGTCCTTCATATTGACATTAATGCCTAATAATTAATAATTAAAATAATACTTAAGCATCTACATTATAAATCCAGCTTTCTTTTCCTTCCTTTTGTTACAAAATTATACTTTTATTCATAATCTAGTCAAATTATGTAAGTTTAACTGTACACAAACACCTATACACCAAATATTTATTAAAGTTCACTCAGCGTTGATTTTCAGTACTTTTTACATTTATATTTCACTCCGAACATTTATTTTTTTTTCTTGTATACTCACCATTGTCTTAAAATGTTGGTGCTTATTTTACCTAATAATTTTCATTTATTTCCTATATTTCCAAGGTTTTTCAATATTTTTACCTGGAAATTCTATTAGTCTCATTAAACCTACAATCCCTAAATGTTCTCTTTGACTTCTAATGTTATGCCTTTTAAGTCATATCTATTTAGGCTTTAGAAATATATCTCCCAAGGCCATTCCACCACTAGTTTTGTACCATACTGCACCATCCTGAAATGGTTTCAATTTGTCCAATATTTTATGAAAAATTCTGGGATTTATAGATCTTGCCCTTGTTTCTGAAATCTTCTAATAGACTTTCCAGTCTACATTTCTGATCTTTTTTGAGCATATTATTCATATTAACCTTCAGATTACTTATTCTAGGAAGCAATATGTAGTAATCCAAAATTAATTTCGATTCCTCCAGGTTGTAGAATAGCCCCTTGTAAGATACCCCTTGACTTTTGACAGGATTGTACCTCAATACATCATAAATTGAAAAAATATTAAGTAGAAAATGTATATAATGCACATAGTCTCATTAAACCTAGCTTTTCATAGTCTAATGTAAATGTCTTTAGAACACTTGTATAGGCCCACAGAAGGACAAGGTTCTGTAAAAGTTACTTTATAATAGGGTATGAAGTATTTTACATAAATTGCTAAGTACTTGCAACACTCTATTCCTCATAATCTTGTGACAGACTGGAATCTGTGGATTGATACTATTGCTAAACACCGTGAGAGTGTAAAAAAGAGTATATTGCTAGCCCAGGAAATGATAAAAACTCAATAACTGAAGTGTCATTTCTAGTGAATTTGTATCACTTTTAAAGCTTCATCAAGATGAAAATGATTATGTGAAAGGGACCATTTTCTAATATCTATATAATGGTATTTATCAGATATTTATAAAATTTACTTGTGTAGTTGTATTTCAAATGATTTATAAGTTATGAGAAAATGAATATTCAAAATTATATTTCTATTACCTAGATCTATTTCATTGCTTGATTGATTAATTTTTTTCATTAATTTACTCATTCATAAGGACTTTCTATCTCTACAATCTCGAATTCTAGCTCTACAAACTATTTTGAGTAAGTAAAACTTCTGCAGTACTTTTTCTTCATCTTACAGTTGAAAAATTTAGATCCAGGATATTAAGTAACTGCCAAAGACTCACATTAATTCGTAATAAGGTCCAGATTTAAACCAGTTTATCTCTTTGCAAAGCTGGTGCTTTTTTTTACATTGCATTGCATATACTAAAGTTTTATGGAACAATAATGATAGGACTAAAATTAAGACAATTTGTAGGATACTGCCTTTATATAGTCTTCTCTAAAGTGCCTTTAATGCATTGAACCTTTTAATATGTCTTCTACATAAGCACAAATTCTTAGCAGCTACTACCAGAAGTGGTACCAATTCATGTTATTTATTTTCAAAGCATTTACAGTCATATAATTGATATAATTTTAATATATGTTTGAGTTTATGTAAGACAAACTATTGAATGAAAAATTAAATTTTAATCACTTACTAAAACTTTCTATGTGATAATATTCTTTACCAATGTTGGTAGTGATCAGCATAGCGTAATAAATGAAATATATTCTAACATCAGTCAGCCTAATATTCAATGCTGTTTGCTGGTTATATGATATATTATTAGATTGAAATATGTTATTTTATCCAATAATTTTCTTAACCCTGTACTCCTATAATCTCCTATAATATTCTTACTTTGGTACATATTTTAATATGAAATATATATATATATACTTCTTAATCATGAATCATTTTACTTACGTGAAGATTAACTTCACCTATTTTAGAAATGAACTACATAATCTTAAACTTGTTGCAACTATATTTTGAGATTTCAACAAATTACTTATCTGTTGCTTTAGAGTGAAAATAAGCAAGAAGTAGGAAAATTCCTATATCTAAGGGAAAGAGGCAAGAAATCTAAAATCTACTTCCTTGTATGCTTTGTGTACACAATCAACATGGGTATTATACAAAACATGATTAGCTTCAACAGAAAAAGAAAAGTAGAACCATTTGTAAAATGGTGTACATGTAAATCGACAAAATTTAGACAAAAGATATAATATATAAATTGAATATACTACCTTCAGCAATAATATATATATATATATATTTTAGGTTTTTTGAGACAGAGTCTTGCTTTGTAGCTCAGGCTGGCCCTGAGCTCAGCCTCAAATTCATCACAGCAATCTTCCTGCCTCTGCCTCCGAAGTGCTGGGATTACAGGCATGAGCCACCACGCCCGGCACTGTGGTATGTGGTACTGATTGCTTCTGGGTGTGAGTCAAATATTGTATGTAGTCACCGAGGATTGAACCCAACTCCTTGCACTTGCAAGACAGTCGCTGGAACCACTGAAATAAATCCCTGGCCCAGAAATAAAATATTTTTAACATGCACTCTAAATCAAATATTTGATTGTGAAGATTCCTCAGAAAACTTGTTTTTCAGGTCCCATTTAACCCTGCTATTTCCGTGCTAGGTATATACTTGAAAGATTTTTAAAGAATCACATCACAACATATATGCATCCATGTTTGTAGCAGATCAATTTGTATCAGCTAAATCTTAGAAACAGCTCAGATGCCCATCAATGGAAGACTAGATAAAGAAGATTGTTTTAATGAAATGGAATATTACTCATCCATGAAGAATGATACATTTGAGTCGTTTATACTCCAGTAGATGTACCTTGAGGGCATAGTGATAAATAAATAGGACATAGATGTATAAATATCATGTCGTTTCTTTTTGAGAAACTGAAGATGTAAATGAATGCCAAAATTAATGATAGGTATTGTGAAATAGGAAGAAAATATTCAAAAGGAAAAGTGGAAAGGAAAGTAGAGGGAATGTAAAATCGGGAAAAAAATTTGATGATCAAAAAAAAAAAGAAAGCAAACACAGCTTATGTATATAGGAATTTGGGAGGTGGAGTGGGACAGGGGAATGGGAATAAATAAGAATCAATGTGTATCATGTGCAGGTACAAATTCTCAATATTGAATGTGATCATAATGTGTGTATAAAATATGCAAATAAGATAAATTTTGAAAATAAAAACAAAATACATGTTTTATGAATTTGAAATACTATTAGATATAATAGTTTCATTTATTTATAGAGTTCATTTATTTATATAATTTCATATATTTATATAAATATAATATTCTAAACAATAGAATATGAGCCATTTTGATCATGACTTTTTTTTCAACATTAGTCAGATAATAATTCCAAGTGCCCTACAGCTTGAGTTTATGAAGATCCAAAGTCAAAATATTTATACAAAGACAAAATTTTAATCTTTAAATCTTTATCAAATATAAACATATACAACTTCATTTTAATAAAGCAAATAACTAGAAACAAACTGAAATATTGAAATATAAATTTCAGCTTCAAATTAACATTAGTATATTGTGAAATAGAAAATGCTCAATGTAAAATAGGGTGAAGGGGGGAAATGTTGAGATTGTAACAAAAAAGTAAGGAAACAAATTTTTGTATATGGGGGGTTGGTAGGGTGGGTAGGGCTATGGGAAAAAATGAGAATTAAGTTGTGTCTTATACTGGTACAAATCCCCATTATGGAGTGTAATCATGATGTGTATATTTAATGTACCAATAAAGATTAAAGAAAGAATACAGGACAAATATCACATTTATTTGGAAATTTTTTTTTAATTTTTAGAGAACATGTGCATTATAGATCACATTTTTATCTTAAACAGTTACATACAATAAATCTTTGACTTTTGAATATTTGAGTTGCCAACTTTCACAGAGAGGAATGGACCTCATGTTAAAAACATTCACATCGGCAATAAATTGTGGAAGTAGTCACGCATCTGCTGGACATTGCTGCAGTTGTGTTGGCGCGTGTTTAGTGCACAGTGTGTCAGTGTGCAGTGACACAGTGCCCGTCAGAGCCGAGCACGTTGGGAAGTGAGAGGAGGAGCAGTGGTGACGTGACGGGGACTGGTAGGAAGAGCAAAGCAGCATGAATTGTGTGGCATGTTTGTGGGAGGGATGTATAAGACCCACTTTGTTGGACTTATGAATGAGTTCAACTGGTGAACGTTATCCTAGAACAGAACAGAACTTTTTCACAAATTGAGGATGCACTGTACTGCCGATAGAATATCAAAACAGAGATCATTGTATTTGGGGGCTGGGGATTTAACTCAGTGGTTCTGGAACCTGTCTTGCAAGTACAGGGGCAGGCTGGCTCATGCCTATAATACCAGCACTCGGGAGGCAGAGGCAGGAGGATTGCTGTGAGTTTGGGGCTGAGCTCAGGGCCAGCCTGAACTGCAAAGCGAGACCCTACCTCAAAAAAAAAAAAAAAAAAAAAAAAAGACTGTATTTTCATAAATTAGTAAAAATAAAATGACTTATATTGGATTGGATTGGATTGGATTGGATTTTTTCCCTTTAAGTTTGTTGGTACATTTTAGTTATATATTATTATCACATTCATTTAGGTGACTTGTACCTGTACATGATATATCTTGGCTTTTGTTTTCCCCATTCCTCTTTTCTCCACTTTTTTCTTTTCTTGTGATTTTTTCTTCCTTTTTTTCCTTTCTCCTGTCCTCTCTCAGTACTTTCTCTCCCCTTTTGGAGCATTGTGACCTATTTTATATTATCTAGTATATATTTTGAGGTAAATCTACATTTTAAAATGTTCCCTGTTATTCTTCCTAAAAAGTACTGCATATTTTACTGAATAATTAAGTAACTAAAAGTCAAGATAATTTTAATATTTCTGTTACCTCTATAATTTTTTTCTAAAGAACAAACACCCTGCTTTCTTGTAATGCTCAGATAACCCCAGGATATATTCAGGTGATGAACTCTACTTTTGCTACATTAAATGCCTTCAAGTTGTTATACATTCCTAGATGATCTTTCTGCTGACTTCTTGATCTTTATGACTTGCAGAACCCATGAGATCATGTACAAAGCAAACATCCATGACCAAAGAGTCTGAGTGATTTACCCAGTGTCACACCACTTTAAAAGTGAAAATGGTACAAAGCAGTAGCAATATGCTTCTTAGTTTCACTTCAAATGGTGTCTTTTCTTCTGTTTATTAATTCTATCTTTCCTATCTTCTACTTTCTAATTACCCCTATAGTAAATTATATGTTCTATGAGCTAAATTCTGAATGTAATTAAATGTTATGCAAATACTGAAATCGCTATATTATGTAATTATTATTTTGTATTTTATGTCTATTATTGCACAAATCGTAGATGTCTCTTTTAAGATATTAAAGATACAATGAAGTATAGATTCACTTATTCTGAGAATATTTTACTTACTGGGAGCTAAGTCTTAGTTTATTTTTCTTACTTCTTTTAGAGTTAAAATTTAACATCTTACACCACCATTTTAAAGCTTATGTACAACATTTCTTAACTAATAAAGTAGCACCAAGTTTTACAAGTTTCCAGACAGGTAGGAAGATTTATTTTCTCCACTAAAGCTTATGATGTTACTCAATATGTTCCCACATTTAAAAAGCTTTAACTGTGTTAATTAGCTTACTATAGATCCAAAAGATGTCATATTATTTTAAAAGTCATAACACAAATGCATCATGAACTCAATGAAGTGAACACAATTTCATCATCTACATATTTGAAATGAAATGTGAATTTGTGCCTCTTTGAGTTTTCTGATTCATGTCACAGTAATACTCATGAACATTTCTGCTGGATCTGTGGTAATTTGATCCTGTCCATTCCTCATTTCATGTATTCGAGCCTTTTCTTTCCTTTTTTTTTTTTTTTTTTTTTTTTTTTTTTTTTTTTTTTTTTTTTTTTTTTTTTTTGATAAGGGTGGATAAGGGTTTGTCAATTTTATATATTCTTTCAAAAATCAACACTTTAATTTGTTGATTATTTTGGATCATTGCCTTAGTTTCTATTGCATTCATTTCTGCTCTGATCCTTACAATATTCTGCCTAGTATGAACATTGTGTTTATCTTGCTCCTCCTTTTCTAGTAGCTTTGGGTTCAGAATTAGGTTGTTCACTTGAGCTCACACTGTTTTCCTAGTATGGACGTTCACTACTATGAATTTCCCTTATAGAACTGCTTTCATTGTGTCCCATAGATTTCTGTATGATGTCCTGGCACTATCTTGTCCAGTCTGTCTGCCTATTTGTGACGGTGGCTTAATCAGTCCCTTGAATTAGTGCTTCTCTGGCTTTACATGTCCATTAATATTTGTTTTATATAGTTGAATACACTAGAATTTGGGGAATAAATATTTATGAGTATCATCTCTTCATTAAACTTCTATTAGTTATTTTAAAAAGTCATATTTTGTACCATATTCATGACTCTTAACATGTTATCAATTCTCATGATTTTGTCACATAAGAATAAAAAAAATCTCTTAGAAGTACTATTACAATTACACCTTAGATATTTTTACTTATCTTTGTAGCATTTTTTCATTATGTTAGTGTTTACTGTGGTGCTGCACACATAGATGTTGATACAATATGTGCCGTCTTTTTAGTTTCCACTAACTCTAGAATGAAGCTGCTGCTTTTCCCTCCTGTTATTTATGCAAGAACAGATATTTATCTCATCAGCTGGATGTGCTACCAATACTGAAGGGAGCCAGCATCTGAAGACTGCTCACTGTCTCTCACTCCAGGGGACAGGAGGCAGAGTTCTCAGTGGCTCATGGTTTTATCACTGTAGGGGTAGGGATGAATGTGTAACTCTGTGATTTTAATATATTACTATTAGAATAATACAGAAATAAGTCTAACAAAATCATACAAAATTTTCTAGTTCTACTACTATGAGACTAGTTTGTTAACATTTATGGTGGAAAAAAGACTACTAACTTTAAAATGTGATCATTCAGATGTATCTCAAGTTGTGAGACAAACTAAGCAGTGAAACTTAAATCTAACATAAGGAAAGAGATGGAAAATATCAGCATGGAAGTGATTGAAACTGAGAGTGCAGATATATTACCACAAATAATGAATTGAAAAGCTGGCATTTTAAAAGAATTAGCAAATGGACAAAACTTAAGTTAAAATTACTAAACCAGGAAAAAAATAACCACGTAAATGCAATTATGAAAGAGAAAGAAAAAGATCATATAAATACTTTTGAAACTGAAAAACTCACTAGTAACTACTGTGGGAAAGTGCACTCCAACAAAATAGAGACCCTTGAAGAAGTAAATGTTAAATACATTTAATTACCAAAACTGAATGATGAGAACAGAAAAAGTTCAAGTAATCTTCTTGATTCATTGTGAAATTCTATCAGAACCTCAGAGAGTATCAAACCAGCACTCCTCAAATTCTTCAATAAACTTAAAAAGAGGAAAGATTACTTCCAAAGTCGTTCCTGAGAGGTAGCAATAATGTGATTTAAAAAAATAGTCAAGGACCTAATCAAAAAAGAGAAGTACAAGCTATTTTTTTTTGTATGCACAGAGACATAAAAATTCTCAATGTATACTGGCAAACAGTCATCAAAAATTCACGACAAGTATGCTTCATCCCAAGAATACAAATGATATGGTTAAGTAAACACACACACACACACACACACACACACACACACACACACACACACACCAGTAAATAAGATGCATCAAATAAACACAAACAAAAACAAAAATGGCATAGCCATCTCAATAGATGCACAAGTGGCCTTTGACTGAATAGAAGAAAAAAAATTGGCAGAAAAGTTTCCTGAGACCCAAGATGAACCTGACAAAAATGTTAAGGATACATAGAAGTTGGACAGCATATAACATAGAGAAGATAATGGAGTGTCTGACTTTACTGGACTCCTAATGTTCTTGATTTGCCACAGATGGTGAAACAAAGAAAAATGAAAAGGTTTTCCTCAAAAAAAAAATGCTGAACACTGGACAGTAGGTAGCTGTTATCTGAAAGGAGAGAGTGGGACTCTGCTTCCAGTGCACTGTTCACTGTCCATAGGCAGTGGCTGGTGAGTGGCTATCCCACAAGCTCCCACTCTACCCCTGGCCACACTTCCAAAGATGGTGCTTGATCAGATGTCATTTTGGGGAAAGGTTGAATGCTTGATCCTGGGTCACAGAGTAGCCACTTGATTCCAATGTTCCTAGTGACATTCCCAGAGAGACAGCCCCGGATGACAGCCAGCAGTTAGAGAAGGGGATGAAAGACCTGTGGGATTTAAGCTGAAGAACACTGCCATACTCCCATGGGCAGATGTGAGCCCTAGCCTGAGTGGTTCTGGGTTTGAAAGTCACACCATGGATGCTCTTCTCCTGTTGTCTGCCAACACCAGCATCTATCAGGGACATGAGGTCTAACTGCCTTCTTCAGCTAAAAGTCTGAAGAAGAGAACATCTTGACTTGGATACAGCTTCAAAATTAGGAATCCGGGGAGTAAACCACACATCCAGCATCATAGAGGAGTACTGGGAAGGGTACTACTTGGGAGACTGAGGCAGCAAAATTATGAGTTTGAGGCTAGCCTTGGACACACAATGAGTTCAAAGCCAGTCCAAACTATATAGTGAGACTCTCAGAAAAGCAATAGCAACAAACAAACACACAGAATAATACAGATAAATATTTATTATACTTTTCTTTACAAATAAGTTTATGTGTTTGCATATATTTGTCTGTGTTTTTTTGCTCTTTTTTTCCCAACAGTTTATTGAATTTAGGAAAGCTTTCTCTTGTCTATTTTCCTTATTTCATTTTTTATTTTTTCCTCCTTTTATCCTTTTTAATTTTTTATCTTAATTTTTCTTATTTTTCTTCTCATATCATTTCTTGTTACTTCTTTATTTTATAACCTCTTTCTTATGAGCATTTTTTGTTTACATTTGCCTAAGTCTATAAGCATCACCATAACTCCAGTATGACCTTTGCCCCATTTATCTCTCCTCTTCATATATGTAGTTTAATATTTTCCTGGCACTCTGCTCTCAGGAACTTAGGACAATTTAGGATTAAGAGTTATTTACTTGGACCTATAGATGTTTATCCTGCCCTCTGGGTTCAACTGTTGAGATTATTGCAGATATCTGCCCCATACTCCTGGGATTGTACACTACAATGATTACTGCACTGGGATTATTGGCTTTAAGATTTACTGGGATTTACTGGGATTTAAGGAAATCTGCCCTATCTTATGGGATCTTCAACTACTGTGATTATTGTGGGACTGTCCTCTTTTATGCATGCTAGGATTATGGGTTTGGAGGCTTGGTACCAAATAAAGGTAGAGGGAGCTTGGGTTATGGGCTCTTCTGCTCCCTCTTCTGGGCTACGTTATTTGCCTTTTTTGCTGCTGCTTCTCAGAACAGCAAGAGTCAAAGCCAGGCTCAACCTCTTTCTCAAGGTTTCAGTTTTGTTATTTATTGTTTGTCAATCCTTTTGCTATGGGACTCACATGCAATGGGAACTGGAATTTGCCGTGAGGGCTCTGGCTGTGTCCTCCTCTATTTTCTACGCTCTCCTGTTTCCAAATGTTTTCAGTAATATAATAACAAAGGTTTATTAGCCATTACATAGATGTACCTTGAGTCACATTTCTGATAAATGTAGAGAAGCATTACTCTGTATAATATATATTTTTGAAAATATTTAACTTTTATATTCATCATATACTAAAATATAAGTATACCAAAGTACCAGTTTAGATACACTTGTGCACTATATGGGAAAATAAGAGAAGGAATTAAAATTAAGTACAGTAGAAAGAAGAATAAATAATTAGTTTGAAAATGTAATTCTAAGCCTTGTTTTTCTTTAAGATAATACCTATAACCTCAGGCAAGTCTAATACGTTCTGAGTTAAAGTTGCCTTAGGACTAAAATGCTTGGATGTGATCAATAGTTCTAATTTTTTTAAACTATCAAAATCTGTTTTTATCTTTTATATAGTTTCTCAAAATAAACTAGTTTACAGAATTCAAAAATTAAAACTACAGATGAATATATGCATAGGTAATAGATAAGTAGAAGTGTAGAAGTATGTATGGACAATTGAGGAATAGAATTATCTGGAGTTTGGACAATAAATTCCAGCTACTTTAGCTATGAGATATCCTAGATAACTGCAAGAAAGCTACAAAGCATAATTTGAAAATATGCTCCCTTCTATCAAATATATTCTGTAACTCTAGGAGAGACAATTTAAAGAGAATAATGCAAAGACTTGTCACAAAGACTTTGGCTTCAGCTGTCAGAGGAATAGTTTTTATTTTATCTTTTTTTTTTGTCTTTATATCAGTGAATTGATAAGACTTTCCATTTTCATTTTGTTTTTTACTTCTTTAATTTCCATTAAATGAACTCTGGTGTGTGAAGATTTATGATTCAAGGCATATTAGCTTATTATCTCAAAGATCTAGTATTGAGTATTTCTTGCATTCACCATATGTGAAATAGGATGAATAAAACATTTTAATGGTAAACACCATTAAGTTATTCAAAATTTTTAGATGATCTGTTCAACAATTATACCTTCATGTGGTAACTATTACATTTTAAAATATCAATATTGATTATTGAATCTTATGACAATTCTGTCTTTTGAATTTATCTATAAATTAGATTTTTCTTAAAAGTCTTTATACTATGCTACTTTTATGCTTTTGTTGTTATATTTATCGAAAAGACCCCCAAAGTGATTTTTAATTAGCTGTTTAAAATTTCATTGTTTGCTTTTTATGATTTTATGTTTTAGACTCAGAATTTTACACTACAGAGTTTATGCAACTATTTAGTATTGACAAATTTTGAGTTACTTTCTTTTTTTGATATTGGCACGTTTCAGACCCAGTGTTAGATCCAACTGTCTTATTTTCTCTCTCTGTATTCTGAGAATCCTTTTCTGTTAAAGTATAAACAAAATACATTATAGCATCAGAGTGTAAAATCCCACTCACTGTTACTGTGTAGAAGTTGAATCCCTTTGTGCATAAAGCTGAATTTTATATATTTTCCCACAGTGTAATGAGTTGAAATAATTCTTCACTAAGTGATTCTCCTAGAACTCCACTCACTGGAGAGTACTCCTTTGAAAAATATTAAAAATATGAGTATATCATGTCTATAATAATTCTGTCACTATAACTTTTAACCACCTGTTTTCACAGTACCTTTGTAGTGAATGGGAGGATTATTCCAATCACATTAGCAAATGAGGTTCAAATTAAGTAAGCCAAAATTAATAACATATTGTCTATTGGATGTTATTTTTTCTTTCACAGAATTCCCAACTTGTGAGCCACTGACTCAATTTGTGTGCAAAAGTGGAAGATGCATTAGCAGCAAATGGCACTGTGATTCTGGCAAGTACCAAATGTGTACCCTCCGCAGATGAGACTGAAGGTTTGGCTGTTTGGGCTGTTTGGCTTCCTTCACTGATAGTTTTAAGAGAAACTTCAGAGCCAGGAGAGACGGTTAAGACAAGCGGTGAGGGAAACAGCAGTGGGGATTCGTGCTAAGGACAATTGCAGTATTTGTGATAAGATTTGTTTTGAAATAAGCAGGACACAGTCTAGGTCTACAGACATAAAATAAAAGGAGCAATTAAAAAATGACCTGAATAATTCAGATGCACTAAAGTTTATGTAATTCAGGATGGAGTAGTTTAGAAAATACTGTGTAATCATCCAGATAGTTGCAATTCTGACACCTGGTTTGTATTGTACACGTGATGTTTTCTTACACTCTGTTGTATCATTATGGTAAATCATTTCGAATAAAGGTAAATGAATTGTTTATGAGCCAGTACATTTCTAATTACCTTAAATTAAGTTATTTTTGTATTCCTCTCCAGTTATTTTTATTAAATAATATAAATTGTTTCCAATGATATTTATAAATGTTTCCAAGTAGAATTATAGGCATTGTAAATACTTACTCTTGGAGGGTAAAGTCTTCCTATTAGAAAGCAAAGAAGAAGAGACCAAAGGGAAGTGTAACTATACATTTTACAACATAGAGACTGTAGGCTTACTACTAATTTGTAGTAGTAATTACTACTAATTACTACTAATAATTATATTGCTGTTTATGTCATTTCATGAAATTCTTAAATGACCATTGTCATTTTCTTTCATGCAGAATAGACACATTCATTCAGTAGTTATTTCTGAGTGGAAAATAAGCTTCAATATCCAAAACCTATGATCTGTCCCTCTTAATTTATTTTTAAATGTTTAGGAGTACTATGGCAGTATATGAAGATTGCATTCATCTTGGGGAGTAGGTACATATGTATAAAGTTTATTTCTTTTTGAAATCTCCTTCCCCTTTCCCTCTCTCTGCCTTTCCCCCCATTTCCCCATGTGCATTCTTGTTTATGTTATCGTTCTTATGTTTATGATATGTGAAGTTTATATTCATTATTTGGTATTTGGTAGCTGGACATGGCACATCTTAATTATTCTCACTCCACCTCATTCTTGTTCTCCTTGACCCCTTAGCATTTTCAGAGATCTATCCTCTTTCCTTCCTTCTATTCATCCTTTATTTTTCTCTTTGTTTGTACTTTGCCTTAATTTAGGAGTTGATATTGAATCAAAATAGAAAGAACCAAACTTATGAAGCTGGGAAAAATTGTTTCAAGACAATAGCACACTCTGCCCAGAGAAAAAGAAAGCTAGATATTCTATAAGAAAAAAAGAACTTGTCTTCTTGGATCCTCACCGCCTGATGTTGCTGCTTTTTTCCAGATGATGACTGTGGAGACGGGAGCGATGAGTTGGGCTGTGTGCACTCCTGCTTCGACAGTCAGTTTAGATGTGCTAGCGGCAGATGCATCCCTGGCTACTGGGTCTGTGATGGTGACAATGACTGTGGAGACTTCAGTGATGAAACTCAAGCCAACTGCACTAAAGAAGGTCAGTAATTTTGTAATATGTGAAATATCATTCTAAGTTCATACACATTTAGAGTACTTTAATGTGAATCATTAGATAAAAACTTAATTGCTCATCAAATCCAAAATACATAAGAGGGACTGTATGATATATATATATACACCTATATATATATATATATATATAGATGTATATATATACATCTATATATATATAGAGAGATATATAGATGTATATATATATAGATGTATATATATACATCTATATGTATATGTATATATACTAATATATGTATATATATATAGTATATATATATATATATATACACACACATACACACACACACACACACACACACACACACACACACACACACACACACACACACACACATATATATATATATATAACTGTTTACTTTCTTTTCTCAGGTTGCTAACCTCAGTTTTCACTTATCCATTGAACACATTTTATATGATCTTACCTATCAGTCTTTTAACTTTCTACAAAGTCCAGAGCCATCCAAAACAGAAGGAAAGAAACAAAACAGAAAAAAAGTATCCTTGTATTTCCAACTCAAGTTGTTTTGTTAAAAATTGAAACAGTCGGGCCAGGGACTTAGCTCATTGGTGCGGGTTTGCCTTGCATGGTAGAGGTCCTGAGTTCAATCTTTGTACCTGGAAAAAATGAGAAAAGAAACACTCCCTTACTAAACAGAAGTATATTTTCCCTGGTTCATTTGCTGGGCCACAGGAAAGAGATAATGTCCATTTTTCTCAGGAAATCTGTGAGGAGGTAGACATTAACATTGACATGTACTATTTTGCAAAGTTTAACCAAACGTGGGAAACAATATTTTGGGAATCATACTGGAAATAATTGTAGAAAAAATGTCATAATAATCAGTCTTTAATAAATATAATTTAATAGAAATTGTTTCTACTATGAAATTTGAACAATTTTTAATTTTTAAATTTTATTTCACAAATGTCTGTTGTATAGAAAGGAGTAGATAAAAGAAAAACACTGGCCCCTGTTTAGTTTAAAGATTGACTATACAAATGAACTAAAAAAGTAAGTGTTTTCTTAATGTGGTGGAATAGGGAACTTATGATCAGAAGCTGAATTTTCTGCTTTTCACAGAAATATTTGTGTTGTTTACAAATATCTTGTACACTATATAATGAACAGTTTTAATATATCTTCTTACATTTTTTTATTTCCTCTCAATCTCCGTTTCTACCCAAAAAACAAATATACATACATAAAAAATAACATACATATTATTTAATTTTAAAAGAGTAAATTTGACTTTTCTGTCAACTTTTTATGTGATTCAGTAAAACACACATTGTTTGAGTTTTCTTTTATGTATGTCTTGGGTTATAACAATAATAGCATTTATATAAATACATACAATAAAAAATGACCCTAATCTATGAAGGAATAAAATATAAGTACTAATGTTTAGTCATCATCATAGATTTCATGTTTATTTTCAGAGTGAAAGTAGTAAGAATTATTATGAACCTAGAAAATAAGAAGAAATTGTGATAACATAATATTTAGCATAAATATAATTCTACTTTGCCTTAAAATCTAAAGCATTATGAGATATAGATAAAACTACTATTTAATATTATATGTCTCTCACATGAGAAAAAAGAAAATATCCTTTCTTCATCTGTCTCATTTTTTCCTGCCCCTTTTTATTTTTATTTCATTCTTTTGTCTTTTCTCAATTTAATTGTTCCATGAGCGTATATAAAGTTTTTGCTTATAATTAGCATGGAAAAGCATAATGATTGCAAATGAAATCTTTCCTTTAAAAAAAAAT
Source organism: Petromus typicus (assembly GCA_004026965.1). Taxonomy (NCBI): domain Eukaryota; kingdom Metazoa; phylum Chordata; class Mammalia; order Rodentia; family Petromuridae; genus Petromus; species Petromus typicus. The sequence goes on from PVIR01013673.1 coordinate 17,498, forward strand.
ACTTGAAATATTTTTCTGGAGGCTGATTGATGTTCGTTGCTACTCTGTGGGTTAGACTGCATTTTCCTTTCCTCACAGATGTCTCTTAGTTTCCTCATGGGTGTGCATCTGCATCCTGCTGGCAGTGCCCTGTCCTTTGTTGCAAAAATTAAACTGCCCAAAGTTCATTTATTTTCATCTCAGAAGTAAGATCCCATCCCTTTCTTCTATTTAGATTTACTTCTAAGTTAAAATAAACATTGTGCATTAAGAAGTTCTGAGAATTCTGTTTCAGCCTTATGAGTGTCCATGGTGAACCGCGTACCCCATGGAGGCTCCCTAGAAGACATTGTTTTCCAGATTGGATTATTTCAAAGCATTGACATTTTGTTTTAATGGTATTCTGTAGAGCACCTCAATTTTAGTAGTACATTACTGTCAATCAATAGGGTGCCATGTATTCCTTAAATAAATATGGTAAAGCAGTAATTGATAGCAAAGAATGAAGACAGATTCTTATACAATTTTATCATATTATAAATATTACTAGGTTCTTCAATCAGACATTTTATATGGTACATGCAATATACAAAAATCATCACAAGTTAACATTCTGGGATGTCTTAAGTATAAAATCCAGAAAATTTCAATTTAAATAAGTTTACTCAACATTATTTTGATTATGTTTGATAAGTTATGAAATCATGATGACACATAGAATTCATAAAGCTAATCAGGAAAGTCAGTTATGCTCGCAGGATTTGTGAGTTCATTGCCAAGGTAAAGTAGGGATTTGATGTAATTAGTGAAATAATTTGGTCCCCAAACCTACTTTGCAAGAAAGAACAGGGAATTCTGGCTTGAGTTTAGAATGCCTGTCAAAATTAATCAAATCCACCATATAATTGCTCAGCACTTTGCTTTATACTGCTTGAGTAAGCAAAACATATGGTGTGGTTTCTCTCAACTCATGATGTTTCCAAAGGATAAAAATATTCTTGAAAGAATTTTTAAGAGAAAAGGAAGAGGAGAAACAAATAAATGTCAATGTATAATCTCCATCTTAGAAAAATTCTAATCCATTTGTATTCTCCCTGACACCACTCAAAAAAAATTCATAGTGATGATAAATTTTCCATCATCAATTTGATTATTACATGAGAAACTGGAAATGCCTAGCTATACATATCTTGATAGATATTTATCTCACGCCTTTTCAATACATTGCAATACATTGTTGTTTTCACTCTTTTTTGACCTTTCTAATAAAGTGGATTTTATGTCTTCAAAAAGCTGTATATTTTTACAGTCACTGTTACACCTACACACACACAGAAAAGGGGAGAGTGGCAAAGAAACTACAAAAATGCAAATCATATAAAGACCATGCACAATGCAATGATTCCTTCTTCAATTGCAATCCCATCTGTCATTGATTTGCATCTGATTTACATTTGTTTCTGAATTCTTTGGTTTGTACATTTTCAAAAGTGCTTAGAGAGTTATTAGTGAAAGGTGTCTTCAACTGTAAAATATTAATTTAAAATCAAGACTTTTCTTATAGGTCATTAGCTGTGTATTAGAAAATTAAGGAGACTATGTATATAATTTCACATTCATAAATTATTAAATATATTGAATTACTTCAATGTAATTGCTGCCATTTTAACTTATTTAAACTGTATAAATTTTAACTCATCCTCTTTTATTGAAATATCAGCTATATTTATACTTGGAATAAAGCCATCTATTATAAAGATTGCAAGTTGTACAATATCTTTAGATAGTCCTTCCTAAAAAATAATTTTCTTTCTGAAATTGTTGTAAAAATATGTAACAAACAATCTAACAGATTTGATAGAGAAAGGAACAGGTTTTTTTCTAAGTTAGGTTTTATCTAAATGGAATTATTCCTGAAAGCGACTAAAATATTCATCAAATATTTGTATTCAGTGTTTTTGAAGCAATAAATAATCCTGGTTTGTTACTATTTTTAGTATATTTTGTTTGGTTGAAATATTTATTGTCTGCTTTGCTAAGTAAAAAACATGAGTGTTGCTTGAACATATATTATCTACTATTTATGTGACCTATTTTGATTTACTTTGTCTAATCTAACAAGTTCTAAAATCCATGAAATTACATATATTCTTATATAGCCTCATATGCATCTATTTCAACTACTTATTTTGGTTCCTACGTGGGAGATTTGCACTATTATTTTATTCTATGTCCACATTAGGTTTTTTAATGATCTATTTTTCAGTCATCTATGTTTAAGTTTTAAGAACTAAACTAGGGTAATTTCATCTTATCTGCATGCTTTCACAGTCAAACACACTAACACACATTGAATAATTATCAAATTAAAGTTTATTTCTTGACCACAAAACTGTACTATTTTTAAAAATCCTTTTTTGTTGTTGCTGTTTTTAAGTTCAAATCTTTATTGGTACATTATGAATACATATCATCGTGTTAGATGCAGAAAATGAAAACCATCCTTTTTACTTCTTTCATAGGGAGTAACCTATAAGTTGATTCTTATATAATGTATAAAACTACATGTATTGATCATTTCATAATACATCATTATTTTATTTATCATATAATATTGACAATTCCAGCTCTGCAACCAATGATATTAGAGAAAACACATATCTTCTATATCTCATGTTATGATATCTTTCATTTCAGCTTTTTTTTGTTTAATTAGTAATAAACTTTAAATATTTTAAATCCATCATTATCCATTATGTGCCAGTGATGAACTTTCATTAGTGGTAAAATACTGATCGTGGGATACTTTGTAATTCTTACTATATTTAATTTCCACAATAAATATTATAGAGAAAAGTTCAGTTACTTGTCCAGGATCATGTAGTTGAAGTTTCACATAAAAATTAGTTGTTCGTTACTCCTGTATTAAATATCTATTTTCATCACTATGGAGTAAAATTATTTTCTAATTTTATATAAATGAACATTTGTGCAAGTTTTAAATTGCATACTCAGTTTCACTCAAAGATTAGAATAAAATACTTTTTTTCTTACTACTAAATTTCATTCTAATGAAATTTCACTTTGGGCATTAGAAGGGATGAGGCTAATACATTTAAAAAATCACGGTAAGTCTGTCTGTCATTCTTCAGCCATTCAGAGAAAATGTTTGTCATAAAATCCATGTTTGTCACTAAACTGGAAAAAAAAATAAAAGGTCATTATTTTTTTTCCTGTCAAATATCATTTTAAAGTAAGAATTTAAATTCTTTCCAGATTTCTTAGCTATTCAAGATAGCTTTCTACTTTTTCCAGGAAAAGTGTTTGAATTTGATGCTCTAGTTGTACTATCTGATTTCCAAAAAGAAGGAAAGAGAAGAACAAAGACAGAACAAAAAGGGAGACCCACACTCTAAATTTTCTAGAAGTCCCTTTGGGTGGCATATTATGGACTAGCAACAACAGAAAAGGTTATAAATGGCCACTGGCTCTTTGTCTGAAATATAGGCTAATGGCAGCAATCACCTATGAAAGATATCACCAATATCTGCAGGACAGGTCCTCTGATTGTACATACAAGCTAGGTTCAGAGTTTCTCCAAACATACACGCATGATTGTTTACTGTAGGTATAAGGTTAAGAGACGTCATTGGTGCTGTTGTGTTAAATTTGAAATTGATTAACAGTAACTGTGGTTTGCTATAATCCTTACCCTATAAATTTCAAATTTTCAATAGACTGCATTGTTGCAAAATAGGTGCATAAGAAAGATTCTGCCAGTGCAGTTGTTGTTTAGGTGAGCACAGATATTTCTACCTTCCGTGGTTTCCTTCCCCACTATACTCCAAGAATTTTCAATTTTTTTTCTGAATAAAAATATATGAACAAAGACTTCTGTTAATTCTCCTAATTAAAGAGTAAAAATTCAGTCTGAATTCAGGGAAATTAACAAGTTATGTTATGGATTAAGCAAAGTCATATATGTTTCTGATACATGTTTAAATATTCCCTCTTATAAAAACTTGTTTCCTTATGAATGAAAATGAAATGAAAATTTAAACTCAGTATAATTGTACAGAAGTACAGTATCTGTTTTCAGTGAAATAGAAATTATCTAGTTTAATTTTATTTTTTCACATATTGACTTTAGAAAATGTTAGTACTGAGATATCAAAACAATGTTAATTATTAATAGATTTTATCCATAGGAAGTCTCTTTTTTGTTTTGCAGAACAAAACAGTTCTCTAAAGGCTATTTAAGCCTTAATACTATAAACAGTTTACATCAAGTGCAAAAGAAACTCAAGGATTTGCAATCAATTAATAACAAATAGCCTGTTTTGAGACTCTATCATATTTCTAACAATGTGCTTATCTGGAAAATTCAAAAGAATCCAATAAACATAAGTCATTAGAGGAAACTATTAGAAAACAGTTTGTAAAATAGAGAGAAAGAAGACAGATATATTCATTTTTACTGTAGAGAGTTGGTAATGAATGAAGCCATACTTATTCCCAGATAAACTTATCTTTCATATTAAGAATAATTATGCATATTGATATTAAGGTAATTCTTTTTTTGTAAGAAATAATTAATAACTGAAATGCATAAGTAACAAAAAAGTTTACTTTTAGTGAGGACCCACTGTTTGTCCTTCCCGTTAAACAGATATAAAAATAATAGAGGAAATACTAGGAATTCAGTTTTGTTTTCCAATCAACAAACTCTCATGTTGCCATTAATGGTTATCCAAATAGGAGGACTTCAGATATTCACAAGAAAATAAATAAAGTCAAAGGAAATGGACAACTTCTGAAATTATTCACTTTTCATATATTTAATAATGTTCATGCTTTTGTGAGAGTAACAAAATTAACAGTGATAATTGTTGCCTTTTCTTGAAAGATTCTTTAGATTCCTGGAGAGGCTATTTGAACTGCCAATATCTGTTTCCTTATTTAGATACAGGTTTATCTTCACTGACACTTAGATATTATATTCCTGTAATGTAAAGGCCACTACACTTGCTTTCTCTTAGATTCTTTATTCAAATATTACACTGATATTTGTGACTTCAGTGACTTCCTACTGAAAAATTGGCATTGTTTTCACTCAGTACTTTTCCAGTAATAAGGAGTGCTTATATCTATCCATTTAAACTATCACAACCTTCCTAATGAGACATGTTCTCTTGTACCAGAATAATTAGTGACAGAATATTTTTATTCTTATTTTTGTTATATTTAACTGTGAATAGGACATTCTGAGAATAACAAAATTAGAACAGCTTACATATATTTTCTTTAAAATCTTTCCTTTAAAAAGCCCAATAAGAAACGTTTTGGCCTTCCTATGGCGACTATTCAATACTGCTACATTAGTTGGAAAGCAAGGAAAATATGCCAACAAGTAAGTGTGGCTGTGTTACAGTAAAGCATTATTTACAAAAAAGAGTGGTGAATTACAATTACACAGCATTTTATAGCTTCTTTGCCCTTTATTGTAAACACAGAAAGTGTACATTCTAAAGGAACAATGAACTTAATAACCTTATACTTATTTTTTAGAAGATCTAATATGTGGTACAAAATCAGAATAGTATGGGTAGTCAAAGAAGACCAAATAAAAGGAAATAAATCACTAAAATATTTATTATTTTTCTATTACTTCCTCATATGTATATACTTAATATTTTCCTTAATATTCTACATTAATTTTAAAAATAAATTTGAATAATACTTTAATAATAATAATACTTATTTTTATGTAATAAATATTTGGCGCCTAGAGACTACATATTGGTAAGGCAGATAGTGAGTTCCAAGTAAAAATATATATATTTGAATTTGTTTTACCTTATATTTGGTCTAATAAACTCATTAAAATAATTACTTAATTGAACAATGGGTGAAATATTAAATTTCTCAATTATTTGTGTCATTATATCAGTAGATTAATACATTCTGTTCACTAACATTTTGGTCCTCTAGAGTTCAACACTCTCATTATTTTAGATTCTTATTTACAACTTTGGGGTGCGGAAACCTTTACACTGAGGTACCTTTCTAGCCTCTTTTATTTATTTTTTTTTTTGAGATAAGATCATATTAAGTTACTAAATTGCCCAGAGATGGCTCAGATTTTTAATTCTCCTTTCCCAATGTATGTGACACCTGGTTGTTATTTCTTAATGAGATATTCTTGGTGAAATTTCAGATATCAAAACTAAAATTTAATAAAGTAAGCTAATCTTTTAAGTAGATTTTATTTCAATGATACTTTAACATTCTAGACAAGTATTGTTTACCTCAAGTGGAAAGTTTTGGTTATTGTGTATTGGCATGTCTATGTGTCAACACTAAGAATAATTGTACTTTTGCTTTTGCATCTTTATTTTTCATTTTTTTCGAGTTTTCAAACTGATTCAAATTTTAAACATAAAAAATAGAATTTATTTGGCTTTAGTGACACAGACCTGTAATCTCAGTACTCTGGAGGCAGAGCCAGGATGATTGCCATGAGTTCAAGACCAGCCTGCATTGCATAGTGATTTCAAGACTAGTCTGAACTATATAATGAGATTTTTGTCTCAAAAACAACAAAGACCCATCAACAAAAACAAAAAAGCCTGTTTTTTTCCCTCAGTTTATCACTAAACCCCATGTACTAATCAGTGTTCTCAGTGGATTACATAGCGTTTTAGTAGAATCACCTCTGGAAGGATTAAATCTGAAAGATTAAAATGTATTTGTAGATCTAGAAAATAGAGTACAGAATCTATGCCCTAAATCCACATAGAAGGTTGTAGGAAGGACAAGGAAAACAGGAGAACTAAACCAAGACATACCACAAATCAGGAACATGCAGGAGTCTTCAAAGTTCATTTAAATTCAGAAAAGAAGCTTTAAAAGGAAGACCCAGTTTGGCCCTTACTGTTAGTTCCCAGCAGAGATTATGGTACCCTCATGTGGGCAGCATCCTAAGGGAGGTTGTCCTTGTTTCAGGAAGAAAAGCAAGATAGACCCTAAAGCACAAGGCAGGCTTGACACAGTCAGCCCAAGATGTAGGAGAGACAGGTTGTTAGTAAGCACCAGTCTCCTAAAGACTCGATTTGGGGATCCCTCCATCCACAGGGGAAATAAAAACTCCCCTCAGGCCAGAGCAAGGAAAGAATGCACCCATATTCTCTTCTGCCTATCGAGAGAAGCACTGCCTGTCTGTTTTCTCACATTGTGAATACTGAAGATTGATTCCTAGAAGAGAATTGGGGAAAATAGTTGGCATAGGTGCAGCGATTATTGGTAGTGATTCGCTGAAAATCTAGACTAGATCAGAGTCTGATGTGTGATTATGTGAAATGCAGGAATTTCTGTATGCATGCTATACCAATGGTCTCTTGGTGTTTCAAAGCACTATAATAAAAGAAACTTTAATATATTAACTACACTAAAGCATTTTTTAAAAAAAGAATTTCCTATATTAGATTGAATTCACAATTTAAATAACTCAATGTATTTGCACACATTAGAAGGTATTTTCTCAGAAGAGTTTTATAATTTCTTATAAAACTCAATTCTGAATAAAAATATCTGTAGTTTAAATATAACTTTTACCTTCCTGATATTCTTATTTTAACTTTAGGAGTAAAACATTCTTTCTGTACAGTTGCCAGTCCTTCAACTACAAATACTTAGTCACAGTTAATTCATTTAAGTATCAGGATAAACTCCATCATCAGGTGCCAAATTTTCTCCAGGGCTTTATATTTATTTATTTATTATATTTCCCAAATTGCCTTGCTTTAAAAAGCTTTAGGGAAAAAAACAATAAAATTGTATTAGTTAAAAATATAACCTCCATTGGCAAAATGAAAACATAATAGTAAGACAGCATGAGCATCTACATATTAACATACTTTTCATACTAGCACTCCACTGGGACAAGCCATATTACCAAGACAGACTTATGGAGAGGCCTGAAGTTCAGGAACCCGAGACTCTGGAAAATACATACAAACCTGGAACTCAGAGCTGTGTAGTCAGCATAGGATCCGGAGTCTAATCTTAAATGATTATCACAGATCTCTTCTAAACCAACACATCAGGCAATGCATGGCTACCAGGAACCTGCTTCAGATTTGTCAAAATCCTGTATAGATTACCTGTTAGAATAAAGTGTAGATTGCAATAATTGTTAGATATAACTATACAAATATACATTAATCCCGTATACATATACATAGTAATTAGTTACATTAGAATTTCTGTCTCAGAAAATATATACTAAACTTTATTTTACAACCTTATTTGAAAACATTGGTTAAAATGCCTCAGTGCTAAAGGGAAAGAACAGTAGAATGTAAAGAAAGGAAAGAAAAAAAATTGATAGTAAAAAAAGGAAACAAATCTTGTATACAGGGGTGGAGTTTGTAAGGAGGGCAGGGGAAAGGGGAAAAATGAGAATAAAGAAGTGTCATGTACAGATCCATATTGTCAATGCTGAATGTGATCAAGATGTGTATATAAAGTGTATCAGTAAAATCATTTAAAATACTTCATATTGTATACTATCACAAATTTTAATATATTTATAATTTTAGCCATATTATTCATTTGTAAAATAGTCATTCATTTGTAATAATTATAATATATATGTACACACATACACACACACACATATATATGTGTGTGTATATATATATATTTCTACATTCTTATTGATCCTACCCTACAGAATTCATCCTGTAGTTTTAGTCTCCATTCTTGAAATAATAGTGTTATTGGGTGATTGTATACAATTTTGAAACATTGAATTTAAGTGTATGGTGTCTCATAAATAATGTATTTGTTCTAATTCTAGGATTGAAATCCTACATATTAAATTAGTTGTACTTATTATTTTTAATCATTCAAAATAATTGTATTTCAAATTCTTCAAATAACTTGTTAATTAGAAAGTAATTATTTTACTTACATTTTAATAATTTGAAAGAAATTACCAAAATAAATGTTATAAAACTCTATCTTGTCTTTATGAATGTAATATGCTGGGCCGGGGAGTTAACTCAGTGGTTCCAGCGCCTGTCTTGCAAGCGCAAGGGCCTGGGTTCGATTCCCTGGTAACCACATAACAATACTGGGTGTGGAGACCCACACCCAGCAGCAACCAGTACCACATACCACAGTGCCGGGTGTGGTGGCTCACGCCTGTAATCCCAGCACTTGGGAGGCAGAGGCAGGAGGATTGCTGTGATGTGAGTTTGAGGCTGAGCTCAGGGCCAGCCTGAACCAGAAAAAAGCGAGACCCTATCTCAAAAAACCTAAAAAAAAAAAAAAAAAAGAATGTAATATGCAACTTTATATGGCTTAGAGAAAAGACTTTCAAAGAAATTATTCTTAAAACGCTAATTAGGGGTGGGGATTTATCTCAGTGATTCTGGTACTTGCTTTGAAAGCAGAAGGTCTTGAGTTCAATCCATAACCACATACGACAATACTGGGAGTAGTGATTCACACCCACCAGCAATCAGCATCACATACTACAGTGCCACGTGTGGTGACTCACACCTGGAATCCTAGCACTAAGAGGCAGAGACAGGAGGACTGCTGGGAGTTCAAGGCTGATCTCAGGACCAGTCTGAACCACAACGCAACACCGTGTCTCAAAAACAAACAAACAAACAAAGACACCAATTAAAAGCACAACAAAATGATTATATGCTCTCTCACTTGCTCTTTCCTAGTTGATGTAGCACTTTCAGCAGTTGTGTGAGAGACAAATATCATCTTCCTTTATTATCAATGTTTTAAATGAATGTAAACTAAAAGCGATTGTATCTACAGAAGTAAAAATGTGTGTTTTACCATTATATTTAAAAGATGTGAATGTTATTATCAAGTAAAAATTGTAATTTCTGTCCTGTGTTGTACTTTCTTCTCTCTCCCTCATTTCAAATTAAGAGATTCAGTCTCCCGCCGGTTGTAATGGAAATGAATTTCAGTGTTACCCGGATGGAAACTGCATTCCTGACCTATGGCACTGTGATGGGGAAAAAGATTGTGAAGATGGCAGTGATGAAAAGGGCTGCAACGGTACCATACGGCTGTGCGATTACAAAACCAAGTTTTCCTGTCAGAGTACAGGTAAGCAGACGTTGGTTGTAGCTACTACTATCTGTTCTCCTTGGATGGAAAATCCCTTAGGCTTATCCTCAATCTATGTCTCACATTTGTAAAAATATTCTTGTATATCTGGTAGATTGGCTTACCTTCTATATATAGCAATAATAATACTTAATATCTGTTAAGAAGTGTTTGGGCCTGGCATAATTCTATGTCTTGTTCTCTTTATGAGCTATTGCTTGATTCCGTTAAAATGAATGTTTTGTTTGCCAGTCAGATCTTTGAAAGTCACTGTGCTTATAATTACTTGTTATAAAGACATTTTTATTCAACATATATAGTTTCCTATGCATACTAAGTTTTACTTAACATGGTAATTTATTTCCCTATGTACCAGATTATGACATACACTGTACAGCAAAACTGTGTAGAATATATTACTATAATATTATTTCTAGAAGTATTCTTAAATTACTTCTGGGTTTTTCCTTAATGTGAAATTGTCTGTAGATTACTTAATTATGACTCATAGTGATTCTTTTTAGTATTTCAACAAACAGAAGGGAAAAGATTTCATAACTGTAAGTCAATACTGAAAAAGTATGACCAATCTGCATTTTGAAGTAGAAAAATGATTTTTTATTTTGCTAACTCTTCATTGTGAAACATTTAATTAAAAACAAAGAAATACATATGTAGCATAAATATACATAAACATCCTTAAAGCCTATTTCCAGTGAGGTACTTGAATTTCCTAAATAATTACTTTTCAAATAACATTTTTTAAAAATTATATGACTTTTTAATTGTTAATGAAAAGTCTCAGTTTGCTGAATATCATTTAGAAAAGATGTAATTTTAAGTTTAGTGATTTCTTGAATATGTATTAATATCAATATATATTTTATTGAGAGAATTAGACTTCTTAAAATTTTTTACTCAATAACAAATTTAATATCAAATAATAATTTTACTTGAATATATAGCCTTCTGGTATTTTCCTAATTGGACTAACATTGAAATGTAGCAAATAATAATCTTTAATACATGTATGGTTATGAAAGTATTCATGAAATATTAAAATAAATTATAAACTGATGTGAAAAAAGTCTGAATTAAACAAATTGTGTATGCTATTACAATTTAGCAAATTTGAATATAAAAGGGAAAATCAGGTTGCAGTTTTTCTGTGAAGAACAGTTTTAAAATCTTTATAAATAGTGATTATCATAAAGTGGGAGAAGTGTTTGAAAAAGTGTGGCTGGTGAATACAAAGCTGCAGCTGGTATGAAGAGCAACTTTTAATTTTCTAGACCAACATAGAGTAACAGAATTTGGCAACAATCAAATGTGTTGTGTAATTCAAAATAGGTGGTTGACAGAATGTTCAGTGTACCTAACACAATGAGATATTAAATGAAGTAATGGATAAAATAAGTATTCATATGTGATCATTATGCATGAGTGCATGTGTTGAGATATCATACCATATCCTATAAATATATAAAATTACTGTAGATAAATTTCAAAATCTATCAAAAATAGCTTCATATTAATGCAGTTTCTCATAACTGAAAAGTCAATGAAAAATGGTTTGTGTTTTCTATGTGCAGAAAACATGCAGAGAAAACATAAATAATAAGCAATGGCATGAAGCGTAATTAATAGAAAGTGTTAAGTGCTTGTTCAGTACAGCATATTATGGTATATGCTGCACTGATATTTTACAAAGAACTGTTATATAACTGCTTACTTTGAGAATCACTCAATTTAAAGATGAATCTGAAGTAAGATAAACATATTGGGTCATTTTTGGATATAATAGGATTTTCAAAAAACAGTTTTACTTGGTACTTTGATTTTACAGGTAATAATGTCATTAATATATCACCAGACAATTATAACAAATTATTTTTAGTTGCCAAGCATAGTTATCCATACCTGAAATCCTGCCTACTCCTAGCAGAGGTAGGAAAATGATAGGTTCCAGTCCAGCTTGATCAACTTAGCAAGATCCTGTTTCAAAACTTAAGAAGAGGTAAAGATGTAGCTCAGTGGTGTCATGCTTGGCCAGCCTGTGGGGAGCCCTGGATTCAAACCTTAATATTATGAAACAATTATTTCAAATAATCCAAAATTAAATAAAAGAGAATTGTGGCAAACTTAATGTTTCATTATAGAGAAATCTGAAAGTTAGTAATTTAACCATATAACTCTTTGTAACTTGATGCTTTTGTACATTGCATCAAACCAGAGTTCATGAAACTGTAGCTGAGTAATAATGCACAATTATATACTCAGATTGTGTTAAATTTTGTATGTTGGAGTCATTAAATGAATCACAAAGATAAACATTGGATTGAGATATATATGTATTCATCTTTTTTAAAAAATAATTTATTGTCTTTAATAGAGGAATAGGGTTGGAGCAGCTCTTCTGTGGTATATGTATATATCTTTAATGCTTTGATACTTTTTTCATTTATTTTAATTAAACTCAATTTTACAAGATGACAGCTCTTCATAGTACTCAAGAGGTTCAATCTAAAGTTCATTTTTATTTTCAAAGATATCAAAACTTCTAGCTTGAACTTTTAATTGTTTGCAAGGTAATATATGCATGCTCCATTGTTAATATGTCTTTTGTTTTACACATAAATTATTATCTATTAATGTCCACATATAAGCATGCTAATAAATTATTTCTATAAAAATAATAATAACTAAATTAAATTAATGTACAGTAGAATCAATACATAAGATGCTCGAATCACCTATCTTTGACCAATTAAAAATCAACCTTTGAAAAAGAAACTCAGAGATTTCCACCATGGAGAAGAATCTTTGAAATTTCCTTTTCAGGTTTTACAACAAAAGAAAACAAAATAATGTTCCAATGTGATGCTGAAATTATGAAGAAAATAATTCCTCTGGGTCTTGACCCATATGTCAGTTTACATAAAGTATAAGAAGTTATAAAATTATATGTATTCAAAATATGCAATGCATTTTTTTTTAGATTTTTACAGCATAAAATAGAAAAAAATATTACTTCTCAGTGAGGAAATAATTTAACAATTACAATGCAGTTAAATATTGAACTATTTTAATATTAAAAAGAAATAAAGAGAAATTTGTGTGAAATTGAGATTTAAAATCCTCATTCTGGACCCTCTCCTCACATATAGAAATTATGATCATCTATCAGTTGTTAGAAGAAAAATAAAGAACATGTAAATTTGCTAAACAATTTTATAAGGAATAAAAATAAGCCATAAATCAAGTGCTGAGCTGAGTTGAAGTCTTGAAGTCGTTTGTCAACTAGCTTAGTCATGAAAATGAAAATAAATAAACAAGTGTTTATCGTCTAGTTAATGGGAAATTACACAGCCCCACATGAATCTGGGGAATGGAGCCAGACTCCCTACTGGAACACAAAGACTACAATAAAAACTCACTTACTTTTCAAAAGAGAATGAATATTCATGAGTAATCAGTATCGCCTCAGTCTCTAAGCCATGTTGAAGCTTCCTTGACTGAAGTGCCATGCCATTCTCCAATCTCTTTAGAGATACAGAAAAATTACTGAAGTCAGTTGTGTACCTAAAGAGAAGGGAAGCTTCCTTGGCTGTGCAAAGGTGTTTAATAAAATGAAATCTCATTTGTTGATTTCTTGAATTGTTTCCTGTGCTTGCAAATTGGGATTTTGTTTATAAAGTCTTTGCCTACATCTATATTTTCTAAAGTTCTACCTTATTCTATCTTCAACAGATTTAGTGCTTCTGTTTTAATATTTAAGTCTTCAAAAAGTTTTGATTTTAGTTTAGTATCTGGTGAGAGATATGGGTTTAGTTATAATTTTTGGTGTGTGGAAAGCCAAAGATTGTGATGCCCCTTGCCTTGCATTTGTTGTGCAGAATTGCTCTTGTTATTCTAGTTCCTTTTTGGTTTATAGGATTATATTTTTTCTAATTCTATGTGGTATGCTGTTGGCATTTCAATTGAGACTGCCTTACATATGTATAGTAAATATTAACTTATGCCCACTTTTAAAGTATTCATTCTTCCTAACCAAGAACAAGAGATATCTTTTCATTTTTTAGTATCCTCTTCAATTTGTCTTATCAGAGTACTATTGTTTTCATTGTAAAATTCTTCTGCTTTTATTTTAGATTGATTCCTAAGCAATTCATTTTTTTCAGCGCTATTGTAGATGTCTTTTCCTTAATTTCTCTCTTACTTACTTTGCTATGTGTGTATAGGAATACTATTGATTATTAAGTGTAGACTTTTTTTCCACCTATGCTGATGAATTTGGTTATTAAATCAAGGACGCTCTTTGGGAGTTTAGGGGTCTCCTACATCTAGAATATATAAAGAGCTCATAAAAAACACATCTCCCAAATATAAAGACAAAATCTAAAAACAGGCATCTGAAATGAATAGACATTTCTCATATGAAGAAGTAAAAATAGCAAATACATATATGAAAAAAATTAATATCACTGGCCATTTGAGAAATACAAATTAAAATAACAATTAAATAATATTTTATCTTCCAGGAAAATATGGCTAATATAAAAATCAATTAATAATAAATACTGAAGGGGCTATGGGGGAAAAGGAACACTTGTGCACCGTTGGCAGGAGTATAGACTGTTGCAACTATTGTTGAAATCCTTGTGGAGATTCCTCAGAAACTAAAACTAGCAGTTCCATTTGACCAAATTAATCTCCTTCTTGCTATCTTCTAGGAAGCATTAAAAGTATCATATTACAGCAATATATTCACATTCATGCTTAGAACAGCACAATTTGTAATAGCTAAATTTTGAAAATAGCCCAAATGCCCATAGATGGATAAAGAAATTGTAGTATTTTTATATACTAGAGTACTACTGTTCTATGAAGTATTGTAATTCTGAAGGACTTAGAGCCAAATGGATGCATCTTGAGACCATACTCCTAAATGAAACAAATTGGGCATACATGTTTGTCAGGTTGAGAATGTAAACACCAGTTAGCTACCAAGGAATGCCTAGTCCCCAGATTAGGGTCCAGCAGGGTATGAAAAAATAATATACAAAGAAAGGGGAATAAAGTATAATGAATAATAGTTGATTACTGAAGGGGTTGGATATTGGTCTTAGCTCTGTCTTGGCTAAGACCTGAGTTTAGCTCCCTGGCTAAGAGCACCTGATCTTAGCTCTATCTTGGTTAAGACCACAGGCTCCCAATTATTCAATATTTATGATTATCTAAAATGAAAAGGAGGCATGAGGGCTGATGTGAGGAAAAGCAGAATTAATGCACTAGTGAGCAAAACTACAAAAGGGAAGTAAACTATGTATGCCTGCAGAGGACAGGGCACAGTTAACAAGCCACCGGTGTCGTCTTTAGCTAATGTTTGGTCTTTGGGAATGGCTGCACAGTCATAAATTCTCAGCTATTAGAGACATGACAACCTCTTTAATCACTAATATCTCAGTTGACCATCAGTGTGGGGAATTCTGTCTCTGCATACCAGCCCAAGGCTCATTTAACAGTTCACTTTTAGTCTTCGGAATGAATCATAATTTTAATCAATAGCTAAATAATAAGTCAAAGCGTTTTCTGGACACTTCAGAGTTTATCTCCTGAATGTTTTAATATCTCATTGTTTATTTAGTGTGTGAAAGTAAAAATGTAAATATGGACCAAAATTTATACAAGAAATTGTGAAGTGGGAAGAAAATGTTCAAATGGAAAGAATAACAAGGGAAGGAATATGAGGATATGAAAGAAGAAAAAAAGAGAACAGAAAAGAATGGAAACAAAGTTTTTGTAAATAACAAAAGGAAGAGGGTTGAAAGAAGAAGAAGAGATTGGAACAAAAACCAAAAGAATCAATACGTATCATGTGCAGTTACAAATTCCCTGTTATGAATGTGATCGCTGCTTCTATCCAAACTGTACAATTGAGCTGGATGTTAATAACAACAACAACAAATATTAAAAATAAAATAAGGATAAAGGAAAACACAGGTGTGAGTGTTCAGTGAGGCAGATCTCTGTATGGCTTAGAGATTTAATATGTTTTTTTTAAAATTATTTTTGGAAGTAAAATCCTTCAAAAAAAGCCCACCTAAAATGTATTTACTAAACCAAGAAAGTAAAAATTAATGAGATAGCCCAGAGTGGAACCTGTGACCCCTTAGGTGTGGACAAACAACACAGGACAAAGAAAGTTCTCCAAGGGAAGAGTGCAAACCAGAGTTCCAAATGGTGTCAGAAAACTCTGAAAATTCAGTCCTAAAAACCAGTCATTACAAAATGCTCTGCTCATGATTAGATCAAAATAAAATAACAGTCCAAAACAGTTTAAAATAAAAATGTGGAGATTCACAGTAAGAATAAAAACCAAAATAGTCTTAAAATTAATAAGAAAATTCACATATCTATGGCATATACTCACATATATGTATAATATATAAGCATATATGAATATGTACATGAAAAGGAAAATAGTTGAACTATAAAAACTGAAAAATGACACTTGTCTTAGTTGAGGAAACTATATCAAAATTATATTAACTAGAAGGTATAAAAATTTCTTTTCACAGTTCTAGAGCTCAAAAAGTTAAAATGAATTTCCTGGCAGATTACTTGTTCAGGTAGGACTCTGGTTTACAGAGGGTTACCACTGCCTTGTAGGAGAACTTCATCTTTCTCACCAAATGAATTCACACAGCCCTTGAGGTATTATCACACTGGGGATCAGGATTTCAATGTAAATTTTCAGAGACTCAAGCACTCGGTTCACAACACCCCAGACAACAGAGCATACACATTTTATTCCCTATCAGTTGGGTAGCTATTAATGAATCCAATAATATCTTTGTAGATGCAAGTGGATCAACCACACAGTTTGAGTTAGTGGATTTGACATCAAGATGAGTGTTTTAAATGTGCTTGTTATGTTACACATAATCCACCTGCATGGATTTATCAAATAAATAATCACTTAGGAATGAGATGTTAAAAAATTATTTAAATCTTGCAAAATATTTGAATGATGTGTTTTATAAGCATAACAATATAAAGAAAAGATCTTACAAGTGTAACAAATATTTTTTTTTAAAGAAAATTGATCTGATGTTAGTTTTAAAGAATACTTCAAATTTCTCAACTGCTGGGATATTTACAGAAAAATCTATATGTGGAAAACTAAAATGAATCAGCATCAAAAATTTTTACTAGGTTTTGAGGTCACATTTGATCCTGTTATTTCCCTGGGGTTGTATTCATGAAAGAATGGAAAGTTCCATACTATAATGACATAGTGCACCCATGTTTATAGCAGCACAGTTTGTAATAGCTAATGCCTAAATGTGCATCAACTAGAGACTGAGTACAGTAGATATGTTTTAGTCAAATGGAGTATTACTCAGACATAAAGAATGAGAAATATTTATAGCTAAATAGATGCAGGTTAAGGCCATATTCATAAGTGAAATAAAGAAGACACAGATGTGTAAAATCACCCTTCAAATTAGAAATTGTACTAATGAGGAAATCTTAATACATGTATTTAACTTTTTGGAATTGAGTGAAATATGTGCTATACAGCAAAATGTCTGCAGTAACTTCAAAATAAGCTTTATGTTTTAGAGCTGTTTAAGTTCACAGTAAAATTGAACATACCCTACAGAAAGTTTCTTTGTACCTTTTTCCACCTGACCATTCTCAGCTTTCTTTACTGTCATATCTTCTGGTAAAGTTCATCTGTTATAATTAGTGAACATATCATGAAAATCACAATGAACACATCATATCGCTCAAAGTTTATTATTTTATGTTAGAATATACTTTGATTATAAACATTCTATAGATTTTGCACAAATATATGAGGATATATATCCACCACTACAGTATAATAAGTAACAGATTTATTGCCATAAAATTCTTCTGTTCTCTGCTTTTTTATCCTTACTGGCTCCTAAATCCCAGGCAATGACTAATGTTTTAACTATTGGTATGTGTCAGCACACAAGCAAAACCTCTCTCCCAAGTTATTAAAGCAGCAGGGCTATTCCATTTTCCTGTTGGGACATCTTTCCAAAGGACTTGTGGTTTCAAGTCTTTAGCTATGGGATCTGTGAGCCAATGGAGTGTAGCAGGGAGTTGCATGACACCTACTGCAGGTATTAAAAAGTTAAGTACACAAATGGCTAGCTATAAATGAGCTTGTGGAGGCAGCTGCCTTTCTCCTCTTGATTGCTTAAATTACTGAAATTTGAGGGTGGTATGGGCTCTTTTTACTGTGGCTTGTCCTTGCGTATTATATACAATACAAGTGTTATACATAGCATGTCAAGTGAGAAAGAATTTTTGGATAAGTTTGTTACCTTATGATGGGCCATTATAGGTCTTAATGGCTTTGGGTATTCCCATAGTGGTCAAAGCAGACAAGCAATGCTATTGAATGTATTATCTTTTTACACCAGTATGACACATGGCATGTATTATGTGTGAAAATATGTCTATTGAAAAATGCACAAATTTAGACAAAACAGGGGACATGCATCACATCCATCTGCCAAATCATACTACTGGCTAGGCCTTGAGGGGTAACCCTCAGGGGAAGTAGGCCATGGAATCCAGTGGCAACTAGGACAGGCCATAACTATCTGTCGTGCTTGAGCTCAAGATAGTTGAAAATCATGTTGTAGTGCATTGGAGTTCTGGTGGAACTAGCTACGTGATATCTTAGCCTGATCAAAAGCTGCAAAAAATCTTATAAGATGATCTGCTTGTGCATTACCATATGAAAATGGTCCAGGAAGATTGTTATGTGGTTGAATATGTCCAGTATAAAAAAAAGTAGTTTTTTGGTATATAGACTTTTGTAATCTTAAAAACAAATTTAGTAATTTAGTTTCCAATGTAGAATGGACCTTAGGCGCTTTCAGGTTTTGAGCTAAAGCAACTACGTATGAGGAATCACTTAAAATATTAAATTTAATATTTAAAAATTATTAGGTAGTTAGGAAGAAAAAATTTCAGTCACACATAAAATAGTACTTCTAATCTCTGAGCAGAGAGGCCAGGTATAGGTAATATATAGCTAAAGTAGTACTCCAAATTTCTGCTTGTCCTTTAGAGGAGCTGTCAGTGAAATAAGTGAGAGCATCTTCTAATGGTTGAAATTGAGTAAACTTGGGGAGAATAAATTCATGTCATGCACAAAATTGAAACAGTGGATCAGTAGGATAATGAATATCTACCTGTCCAACAAAATATGCAAAGGCCACTAGCCAGTATAAAGCAGTTTGTAGAAATGTCTGTATTTGAGCCTTATCATTTGGGATAATGATGAAATAAGGATCAGCTCCAAATAATTGATTACCTCTTAAGGAAACTACTTTTGCAATTGCTCTACATATAACTGTAGAGATTTTACTGTTTGCTTAGGTAAGAATAACCATCCCATGGAAAAGACTTGTTTCTTATAGGATTGCCGTATTAAACTTGTAGGTGAGTGAGAGGTGTTAAGTACAAACAAATAAACTGGATAGTTAGAGTTAATACAAACAACCTGTTGATTATGTATAGCATACTTTTTTTAGTTGTAAATGCTTTTGTGCTTAAACAGTTCTCAAGAGGAATTAATATCAGAGTCTCCCTGTAATATTTCATACAATTTTCACAATTGAAAAGTTGGGTCCTTATTTTAGGCTTAATCCAATTGATATCACCTAATAATTTTTGAAAATCATTTAATATTTTTAATTTGCTAAAGCAGTAGGCCATGCCATTTTCTTGTTCAAACATCTGTCCAAAGGATTTGTGGTTTCTGTCTTTCCTAAATTGTATTTTTGGGGGCTTAACAGACCATTCTGATAGTAAGGTACCTAGATAAATATATGACTCAGATAATTGGACCTTTTCAGGTAAAATGAACTATCCAGAGACATTCTTTGCAACAGCAAAGGCCTGAAAAATTAGCTGTTGTGTACTCACATAGATTAGAAAATCAACCATCTAATGTATTAAATGTATAGTAGGAAATATTTTGGGAGTTGCTTGAAGAGCCTGTCATACAAAAGGCTGACACATGTGGGACTCTTGGCCATTCCCTGAGGTAACAGTCCACTGAAAGTACTTTTATTGGCTCTTTAAAATTTATACTTAATACTGAAAAAATAAGTCAAGGTCTGTCACTTGGGAATTAAGGAATATTAAAGAAGCAGTCTTTTAAATCTATAAGTGGTCACCTCTGGGAGATTGTCACTGAATTAGGTGTGCCAAGTTTTAGTGCCCCCATTGGAATAAGGCTTGTGTTAACTGCCTGTGAGTCCTGAAGTAAATGCCTTTTACCTGATATTTAAGAATAACAAAGACAGGTGTGCTCCAAGGACTCACAGAGAGCTCTAAATGTGGTTTGTTAAGTTGTTCTAGTACAAGTTGCTCCAAAATAGTTTCTTCTGTGTTATAGGCCATTGATTAATCTAAACAGGATCATTTGATTTCCACTGTAAAGGCAAAGTTGCCTGGGAAGGGAAACTTTTTCAATGGCCCCAACTAAAACTTTGATTATATCTAGTTTCAGATCAATTTTGTGAAGCTTCAGTGGCAAAGTAGTCACTACAACTCCCCATTCTTCTGATAAGTCTCTGCCCATAAATTTACAGGTATAGGAGCTTTTTAAGGTAAATGTGTCTCACTTAACCATCTACAGAGTTTTGTAGAACTTGCTGAGGGGCATCAAGGCCTACCAATGATGTTTCATCTTGTTTTGTACCAAAAGCTGAAGGTCAAAAGGACATCGACTTGATAGTTATATCCATGCCTGTCTTTAAACAACCCTGTAAAGAATTTACCATTCAATTTAATTTTGCACTTTGGCCTATTTTTAGAAATTTCTTTTGAGTGAGATAAACTTGAGGAGTTTCTGGCTGAGTATTATCTTGAGAATTTTTAAGGTTAATATTATTTAACTGTTATTATATTATTTATTTATTATTATATTAATATTATTTCATTATTATTTAAGGCCAGAGCAGTAACTGTGCAACATAGTCTCTTCATTCAGTTACTCAAAGTCCTGCGGAATTAACAGTAATAATTCAAGATTATAATCAGAATCAGTAATAGAAGGAATAAACATAATGGCTTCTAAAATGGAAGAGAATTTTCCTCATATCAAACCAATTGTTTCAAGTGATGGGGGTCGTCCATAAATTCCTATGGGGATAGACACAGGAGTCTCACCCCTCAGCAGGTCAACCCTCTGAGCATCAGAAGATCTAATCCTGTGTTTCCAATTGTCCTCCTGATGAGGGAAGAAATATCCCTCGGGACACCCGTGCCATCTGGTTTCATACTTAGATATGGATATAAACTGGGAGAGGGTACGGAGTCCCTTGGCCCTGATCCTCTATTGTTTCTTGAGTCCAAGGAAGGGCTTAACTTCTGTTTCTCAGTATCTGTTTCCCAATGAGCAAGGTACTATCCCTATCATATTTGGAATAGCAGTCCTTAGCCCAGTGCACGGCTTTACAACAGTGAGGGCAAGGACTAGATGGTAACTTATTTTGTGAGTTGCTTGACTGAGTGGTTCCAAGTCAACTTGTGAAACTGCTTTTACTTTACTGTTTATTTTTTTTCTGATGTGTCCCATTTTCCCACAATTAAAACATGTTAAGGTATTACATGCACCACATAAATTTTGGGAGGTTGCTTGAGCCAGCAAAGCCAAATTATATGAAGGTATACTAATGTTTTGACATGCCTTAATGTATGATCCAGGATCACTAGAAGGGCATATGGGATTTATTGCATGTTTACAATCTAAATTAGCGTTCTTATAGGCTAGTTGTAAAGAGAGAATATCTGCTGTTTGTGAATTAGATATCTGCCTCCTAATTACTTGATGCAGTTGGGTGATGAACTGTGTGAAAGTTTCTGTCAGCCCTTGTATAATTTGGGTAAAAGATTATGCCAGTGCACTATCAACTGGCACAGAGGATCAAGCTCTCTGCATAAGGTCCTCTAGTTGGCAAAAGAGTAATTCTGGGCCATCAGCTTGCCTATATAAATCTGAAAATTCCTCACTACCAGATAGCATAGCAAAGGTAATCTCTCTAACCTGAGACTCTCCCTGCCATTGTTGTGAGCCTGTTCCCTAATTAAAGAACACAGTTCCACCTCAAATTGGAGATACTGAGCAGGAGACAGGCATGTTTTTGCAAAATGAAAGCATCATGTGAAATCAGAAAATAGCTTTGAAGTAGGTTATCTAACAAACCCATTGTATATGGGCTTTGGACACCATTAGTCAGTACTCTCTTCCTGAGCTCTTTTAAGATGTTAAAGTTTAATGAGGTATGAGTATACTTGTTCACCTCAAGGGTGAGGCAAAGTGAAATAGGAAAACACAAAAGGTCTTCAAATGCCTTACCTGATGTATCAGCCTTTTGTAGAGCACAGTGGTAAGGAGTGGCCCTAGAAGTGGGCTCTAGGATGGGAGCGATGAGACTTTTATTATGACACCTGAGAAAGCTTTGGGGATACTGATTTAGGGTTCTCCTCAAATGGGGCTGAAATTGCTCTCTGTGATGGCAGGGGTGAGGTGACCTGCTGCAGTGGTAAGTTTGAAGCCACAAAAAGATGAAAGGAAATGGATGAAACTAAACACAGAGAAGTACGGCCACAAGGAGAATTAGAAGGATGGATAGCCATGGTCTCCTGAACTGATTGAGAAAGACTGAAAGCAGAATAGACTAAGATTCAAGTGATTAAAGTTTGAGGAGAAATATGGTTCTCTCTTTGCCTTCCTTCATGAAGAACAGTTGCCATGTGTTTCCATGCCACTAATTCAATTGTCCCTGTCTTGGGAAAAGATGGAAAAATTTTCTATAACTTTTAATAGTTTTCTCACATCTTTCCTCTGTACCAGATATTCATCTATCTTCAATAATAAGTCTAGCAATTTGGCAAAGTTACATTGATCCAATGACAGAGATTGACCCATGTTGTTAATTTACAAAAGATAAAATGTTACCCCCAACTGAACACACTCACCATCAATGTCCTTCGACTGCATTGAAAATCTGTGTGCTATTGCTGCCACCATGAGCGCATCTCACAGGTAGATTCCCCAGTGGGTCTGATCCAAATCCATGTTGGGCACCAAATGTGGGAGACAGGGTAGGATGACAGGGCCAAAACCCCTGTGGCAAGCTGCAGTCCCCTGTGAGTCCCACAGCAAAAGGATTAACACACAACAAATAAAAAAATTAGAACCTTGAGAAAAAGACTGAGCTCAGGCTCTGCTCTTGCTCCTCTGAGGAGCAGCAGAGGGACCAATACCTCAAGCTCAGTACACCTTTATTTGCTACCATTCCTTCACATCCGTAATTCTAGCATGCATAAGACATGCAGTGGTGTGGTTCTATAATAATCCCTGTAGTTAAAGATCCTTCAGGCAGGGCAGATATCCTTAAATCCAAATAAATAAGTCTAAGTAAATAAGTCCAAGTAAGTAAATCTTAAGACCAATAATCCTTGTACAGTAACCTTTGTAATTTAAAATTCTGCAGGGCAGGGCAGATGTCTGTATTAATTCTAATAGTTGAGCCCTCAGGGCAGGGTAGATATCTTTAAATCTCAGTAAGTAAATCAAGTAAATTCCAGTAAGTAAGTTATTGATACTTCTGGACAGAATGTTAGTAAGTCAAGGTACTACATCCTTACTTTGCACCCTTACTTTAGATAGGAATTCTTTTATGTCACTAACACTCAGAAAATGGGGCTGATACTGCATCAGTTCGTTATAACCACTAAAGGTCATCTATAAAATTCAGTGAATACTTTTGTGAATACCATTCTGATGAGAATTTGTGCATATAAATATATTATTAAGAAAATCTTTAGCATAAAATATAAATAAATTGTACAGAATAAAATTCTATGGTCAATCCTCATAGTAATTGGATAAAGACCAAATTGAGAAAGAATTGATTGACATCCACTCTGTGCCCAGATATATACTCATTAAATACAAGGAAGAACTACCATACTATTAAGGTTTTTTTTTTTTTTAACATTTTTTTCTGTTTTTTGCACTCTTGGTTTTGCAGTAGGTATATGTTTTAATGTTATGTTTGTATGCAAATGGTCATGGAGGCACATTTCTATAGTTCCGTTACCATATGATGTTTAA
>PVIR01013674.1:0-41844 GCA_004026965.1 Petromus typicus
TTCACAGAAAGATAAGACTAATCTAAAGAAGAGAAATAGTATCAAACTGAGGACAATCTTAGAAAACCTTGTCACTAACATGTAGAATCAGAAAATAAGGGAGTAGAATGATGATCACCAGAAGCTGGCATAGTTGAGGGTGGGTGACTATGTTTCAGATCAAAGGACAGAAACTTCCCCTAGATAAGCAGAATTTCAAGACATGGATTGTACAACACAATGACTGTCGTAAGGAATATAATCTTGAATAGAGCTTGTGTATTGTTGTAATACACACAAAAAAATTGCTTGAGGTATTGGTTATATGCATGATGTCGATTTGGTGCTTCTTCAGAGAGTGTGCATGTGTGTGTGTGTGTGTATGTGTTTGTGTGCATGTGTGTACACAGATATATACAAAACAGTGATGTACACAGTCTTCATGTATGTTAAATATGTGAATTTTACATGTATAAAATTTGTCAATGTAAAACCATTAAGAAAATATGGAGCATTTTAGAAGGAGCAAAACTTTCTTCCCATATAAACTATCATTGGAGTTAGAGATTATTCTTAGAGGAAATGTGAGAACAAAGAAGAAGCTTATAGTATGAGTCCTGGTGCAGATTGGGACAAAGACAGAAGAGTGAAGTGGACATCACCAAGCTCTTGTAGAACCTTCTTATCCCCTCAGTATTTGAAGGTTGACCTTTATGAGTCAAAGTGGAGGAAGAAACAAACCACTCTACACTGCACATAGCACAGTCAACAGAAATGAGTATACAAGCGTGTGGAGCTCAGAATTTTGCATACCTACCTAACAGCCTTCCAATTCAAGCCCACACAATCATCCTTGCTTTGTTTTAATAATTTCAATGTCATGATTCATGCTAGTGACTAATGATGTCTGCCTCTATGCAATATGCTATGTGCCAAAAACAATGAAAATGGCATGTGATTTTATACACACACACACACACACACACACACACACACACACATGTATGCATATAGTTGAGACAGGGGCTCATTTTGTAGTTTAGGCTGGCCCTTAACTCACTATATAGCCCAGGCTACCGTCAAACTCATAGCAATCCTCCTGCCTCTGCCTGCCTCTGCCTCCCGAGTACTAGGATTAGAAACATGAGTTACCACATCTGGCACTGTGGTATATGGTACTGGAAATTGATCTCAGGCAGATGCTGGAACCACTGAGCTAAATCCCCAGCCTGCATGTGATTTTATACAGCTTGGCAATCATCTATGGGTTCATGTTTGTCTTTGTTGAGTTACCTTTTAACTTCTCACCATATTCATACTATTTACATAGAAGTTAATCCTGTGGGCACAGCAGACTAATATGTTTGTCATATTATTTAAGTCATTTTATTGGCACTGCCAATGTTAATAGGAGTTAATATTTTTATTTTCATTGAAAGTCCCTTCAGATGCATTTAAATGGATATAACTTTATAATTTTATGAATATTTCAAAGTATAGAATAGAGCATTTCCCTGATATTCATAGATGAATCAATAGAGTCTGTGGCATGATAGTATGAAAATATTTTTAATGATACCATATGCTATACCAGAGAATATCTATTTCCTGAAAGAGAAATTTCCCACTGATTGCTTAAAATGTCCATTAACCCTTATAATTATCATCAAAGATATATTTGTGCTTCCACTAGTTATTGGAACTATAAAAATGATAGTGTATTAGCAGAATTTGTCTTTTTCCAAGTTATTTGTCACTTGAAAAAAAACCCAAAGCTTTATTGCACACTGTACCAAAGTAACAAGTAATAGCAACAGAAACAAATCAGTACATTATTTTTGTGTGTGTGAATAAAAAATATTCATCCAGAAACTACTACCAATTCAGTACAGGAAATACTGTGGTGATGAGCTCATTAGGGAGAAATAAATACCATATTATGTGGGCTTTCATATTTCAAGAAGGGATATATATTCGATAGCAAGGAAATTTTATTTCACACAATAAATTCAACCATGTAATGCACAGAACTTTGCATACTTAGGTGAATTTTTCAAATGGCTTTAGAGAAATATGAAGGGATCAATTTAAGTTAACCACCCTGAAATAGATCGATCAGGGTGAAACTAATATTTTTAATACAAATTCTACTGGAACTATAAATGTTGCACACTCATTTCATTTGTAGATATATTTTATTAAAAAAGACTGTTTTACACTGAGTTGAAACCTACTTCTCCCAAATTTTACTTCTCCTTGCAATTCTGTTCTGACTTCTGCCAGTACCCTCTCCCTGAGGGAGGGTTGGGTATTTGACAGATTTGGAACACCGTTTTTTATGTATATTTTTTAACTAACCCTCTAAGGTTCCTTAACTGTTCTTCACAAGAAGTTTCTTGACACTTCAAAATTCCTTTCAGGTCATACATAGTTACCCTGCAGAGTGTTTTGTAGAGAACACATTCTGTGTGCCATCATACTGCACCCTATTGAATCTAACAGAACCTGTGTTTTTATAAAATCTGACCAATTCTTAAAGGTCCCACAGGTAAGTCTGTACTGTCAGGCATTTCTTCATAACCTGGCTCACAGCAACTCAGTTCACCTGTCTCTAAGCTTCAGAAAGCCAATCTCTTGTCTTATCATTCCATCAACTACAATTTTTCAAAATCTATTGGATCAAGAAAACATTTGATGGTTAAAAAAAAGAAAAGAAAAACAAAGTTTACATATATAGGGGCAGATGTTATAAGGTAGACGAGGGAATGGGAAAAAAAATTGAGAATTAAGTTATGATAATTAATAATGAGAATTAAGTCATTAATTAAGTCTCAGTGTCCATTGTGATCATGATGTGTACATAAAATATACTAATAAAGTCAACTTTTTTGGAAAAATTTTTAAAGATTAATTCCAAAATTAATAATGAGTATCTCATTATGATAGTCAGTATGTATGATATGCATTCAGTATGTTGAGGTGTTTAGCAGAGAACAAAATTCTGCAACATGAGAGTCCTGGCTCAGAGGGAGAGCCTACTTGGTCTGATAGCCTTAGGTACTTCTGCTTATTCAAGTGAAGAAGAAAAGAATTGTGATTGTCTCAGTGAGAAAGAGTTTGGTTATTCAGGAAACATAGTGGAATTGTAATGATCATGAATCTCATTGATAAATTCCCAAACTTATTCCCAAAATGATGCAAAAATTTCAAAGCTTGAAATAAAGAAGAGAGAGACTTGCAATTTTCATCAAATGTAAATGCAGTTTTCCTATTTTACATTCAGGAAAATGTGATGTTAAAAATATGTGAGCAACATAATACCCCAAATGAAAATTTCAGAACTAAATATAAAATATCTCACATATCCCAAAATGGCAAGATTAGAAGCAAATAGAATTTAAAATCGCTAAAGAAATAAGCATTTTCAGTCATATTTTCCACAATACCTACTTCTGTATAAAGAGTAAAGCCTAATGTACAAGGACTGTCCAATGATTATTTCAAGTTAATTTAAAAATTAACATTTTCTAGATAATAATGGAAAATTTAAGGTTTAACTATAAAGTATAATAATATTTATAATCAAATCTTTTGAAACCTTTGTTGGTATAAAATTTGTAAAGACAACTCATAGATGTTTACCTATATTAACAAAAAAATATATTATCTCAAATGTAATTGAATATATAATTGTAAATATTTAGTCAGAAAGAATGTAAAATTATAATCTATGACAGAGTCATTGAAAGACCTGTCACAATTCACTCAGACATTTTGACCCATAAATTTTTAATTTAAGTAAGCTAATTTGTAAAGGACATAATCACTACACATAAAATAAACAAAAAATAGAATGAAAATAATTGGAAGAACAACTGAACTGGAATGAAGAAAGCTCTTCACAATCAAAATCATGGGAGGAAAAGCAGATTTCCTGGAATAAGAGGAACATTTTCTTCCTTAGACCCTTTTTTAACTAGTAATTTGCCTCTGGTTTAGCAACATAAATACTACTTTCTCTCTCAACAGGGAACACCCAGCCTTGGGAATACTTCTGTATGGATGGGGGGAGATGATACTTTTAAGACTAGATGACAGTATTTATTTTCATCTTGCACTTACAAATGAGGTCTATGGGAATAGCATGGAAAATATTTATTTGCTTTTTACCTTTTAAAAAATATCTTTTGTTTAAAATTCAATCATCCTAACTACTGTAAACATAGCCTATTTTTGTGTTTAAGATACTAAACAGAAAAGACTGCATGTCAATGTACATTGATGTACTGTTTGGGAAATATTTGGTTTAGTGTATGTTAGTTTGGCTGTAATGACATTTAAAACAAACAAAATTGTTCTGGAAATTGTGTGGGAACATTATCTTTAGTTACTTAAAGAGCTTCTCAGTTTTTAGAAAATAGTTTATGTTAAAATGATTTTTATTAATCAAGGAAGACAGTGTGAGGGAAAAGGACTTTATTTTGGATTTTCTTTTTGAGGTCATCGCAAATGAGCACTTTCTCTTTTTCCTAGTTTCACATTCTTCCTTTGTTTTAAAATTTTGGGCCAGGGATTTAGCTCAGTGGTTCTGTTGCCTGTCTTGGAAGCACAAGGGCCTGGGTTTGATCCCTGGTAACCATATACCATACTGGGCGTGCAGACTCATGCCCAGCAGTAATCAGTACCACATACCACAGTGCTAGGCGTGGTGACTCATGCCTGTAATCCCAGCACTTGGGAGGCAGAGGCAGGAAGATTGCTGTGATGTGAGTTGGAGGCTGAGCGCAGGGTCAGCCTGAACTACAAAGTGAGACCCTGTCTCAAAAATTAATAAATAAATAAATAAATAAATAAAATAAAATTTAGCCTGCTATCTAGCTACGATGATCAGTTTTATTTTCCTGAGGGAACATAACATAATGTTGTTGGGTCTTGTGCTATTTTTATGTTGTTGAATTTTTAAACTATGTGATAACTGCAATTACTTACATGATCTGAGAATACAGAAAGACTAGATCTTAAGCTCTACCAAATTATCTACAATTTGAAGAAGAGGGAAGTTTTGGAAATGGAAGCCTTTTGGCCCCTTGTACTATTTACTGGGTATTGAATGGAATGTGCATATTTTGAATGGAATTAACAAGGTTAATGGATTTATGTTTATTGAAAATTCTGTATCTGGGAACAGATATTACTCTACATTTCTGCCAAATCAAAGATTAACCTACAGTAAACGACATCAAGGTGATGGGTTTGTTCAGTAAATAAACAGGATACCATATGGCTTTGAAGTCAGTGTGAAGTTAATCACAGGCTACCTGATGGGCCATCGTAAAATTCCATCACACACTGCACACTTAATGCTCCTATTATCTGTATAGCATGTGGACTTTGGTATCAGTAAGCTTTAGAAATAACTGTATACAAAATCTTGATTTAAAAAAATGAGGCTGGCCCAATACTAGGCCCTCTGTGTCCTCAGGTCTTGCATCAGCAAATTCCTCCAGTCACTGCAAAAAGAAAAATTTTGTATTTGCCTTGAGCTCATCAATCTTCCTGCCTCTACCTCCTGAATGCTGGGATCACAGGCATGAGCCACCATACTGGGCATCATAGTGTGAGGTTACCAGGGATTGAACAAAGGACCTTGCACTGCTTGCAAGGCAAACACGAGAACCGCTGAGCTAAGTCACCAGCCAGGAAACAAGGTTTTAAAAAGCAAAACTTATATTTAGAAAGTGTCAAGCAGTAGGCTAAATCCAATCCAGTGAATCGACTTTTAGGCGTAACCTGCGGGAGTCCCCTCCCCCAGATCCTCCACCTCCCCTGTGCCCCGCAGCTATTCCTGAGAGCTTTGTTCACAACAGCCCTCCTTCAGGGACCATACATTCAGACCTCCAATGGCAGCGAGTAACTTTTCTTGCCATTATTCCCTGATAACACTTGAGAACTATATACATGACATTTATATTGTATTCGGCTAGAGATTACCTAGAGATGAATTAAACTATACTGGAGGATGCATAGATTGTATGAAAATCCGGCATCATATTATATAAGAAATTTGAGCATCTTTGGAATCTGGTGTCCCAGGTGATCCTAGAATCAGTTGCCCTCCGGCAACTAGAAATAGAACTCGGGCTGTAGCTCAGTGGCACAGGGCCTATGAAGCACTGAGTTTGATTCCTGGTGTGAAAAAATAAACAAAGACAGTGGTGTAGGTAAGTTGTAGGAAGTCAAGACATATACTTTCTGAGTCCCTTCAAAAGAGATCTTTTTCTTCCGTTCCTCTTTGGCCATCTCCTCATGGGCGGTCTACAATGAGCTTGACCCGGTATCAAAAGCCCCCTTTGGAAAAATTCAGAGGCACCATTATCTGCCCATAAAATACAGCAACATGCTTTTGTTCAAGACTCTGAGCTCTAGCTTGATACATCCTGCCCACCTCGTTTTTATTTCAGTTGTCTCCTGACAGATACATATCAATGCCCACTGCTTGATCTTTGCACTACAACTTTCAACGACATCAGATCTCCCATATGAGATCATGGAATTACAGTAGCCCAAGTGACTCAGAGTGAATCTTACTCTCAAATTTTCCTGAAAATCAGAGTTCTTTCTAGTTTTCCTCTGGAAGACTGCTGAGAGTTAATACAGAAATAACACATTGGTGGAAAGAAATGGTCAGGATATTAATGGGAATTTGATGTTTTTCTTTTAAAATTGTAGGTTAATCTTTGGTTTGGCAGAAATGTAGAGTAGTATCTGTTCCCAA
This sequence comes from Petromus typicus, assembly GCA_004026965.1. Lineage (NCBI taxonomy): Eukaryota > Metazoa > Chordata > Mammalia > Rodentia > Petromuridae > Petromus > Petromus typicus. The sequence goes on from PVIR01013674.1 coordinate 6,755, forward strand.
AAACAAAATTTTCAATAAACATAAATCCATTTTTAAAATGAAGGAAATATTTTTTTTCTTTTCCTTATTCTTCCAAGAGCAAGGTTACACATAATCACTATGTAATTCACACATCAGCAGCGAGGTTTTCTGTACTGATTGCTCCCACTTTAGTGGTGCTCTACAAACAAATAAAGAAATTAACTGCTGTTACCCCTGATCAGATGATCTTTCTTTGGAGAGGTGACATTTAATCTGATTATTCATGTATATTTTAATGGGAGATTTATCACATGCTAGTCATTAGACACAGAATATTAAAATACAACCAATCATGCCGTGTTGATGACAAGCTTCCATCTCAATTTGTGGAGAAAGAAGATATAAACAAGATGAATTTAATAGTCACATTCACTCTTGTTGTTAAATTTTCTGTGACACACAGCTTTGCCAAGGGAAAAGAGAATATTTTGATTGTGACAGCAATCAGCTTTTCCACCCTTTACTCCAATTAGAAAAACTTCAATTGATCAGAAATGAGACATATTAATGACTAACAGAGGATCCACTGTTCATTTGAAATAAGCAAGCAATCCCAAGTTGATAAGCAGTTTGGGGATGACCAAGTGCCTTCAAAAATTTATTGCCTCAAACTTAAAGTGGCTACACTTTTACCATAGAAAACAGAGAAGAGTCACAGAATCTTGAGATAGTTTATTGAAAGGCTCATTTTTTCTGACTTAACCTGGACCCTCTGAGCACAGAGTGCTAGCACAGGGCTTCAGACTCAGCAGGCACTAGGTGAATGAGAGAGAAGGAAATGAATCACACCTGTGTGTCACACTATTGAGCATAAAAGCTGTACCATGACTGAACTGCTGCAATATGAAAGGTTAACCGAAGAGTCAGTGCTGGTTCTAAGATCCACAGCATCACTTTCCCACTCTCCTTCCTTTGTAGCCAGCAGTGGAGGATACGTTGTCTGCCAGAGTTCTGGGGTTGTCAAGGAAAAGAAGGAAACTCTGGAGTTGCAGATGACTGCAATGGCTTGTTGGTGCTTCTAGGTAAAGACCACCAGTGATATGTATTAGAAATGAAGAAATATTTATTAACATTGAAGAATCATGAACAGTATGATTCTTGAGTAATCTGCCTAGAGCAGGTGCAGTAAGTTGTTGATTGTTCCTCCCATAGCAAAGCTGTGCATCTTCCCCAAATTGTTAATTAATGGATGGGAATGTGTTTGGTTGAAAGGATCATCCCAGGAGCAAAGTACTCCTTTTCAGAGCCCTCCACTCCTGCCTTGGCCTTCAACCAGCTACCAGACCCTTCCTCTAATAAAAGGTGAATATATAGACTCGAAGCATTATTTTAAAAGGGTATGAAAATATCCTTCCAGGGGAACCTCCTAGCTCTCCTCCAACCCTGAATCTTACAGTTCAGCAGGGGAAGGAGAGAGCTATTGCAGTAGCAAATAAGAAGAGCAGGCTTCAGCTTTATATATAACGTAGAAGCAGTATTGTAGGCAAGTGTTTCCTCCAAACAATTGGAAAAGTGAACCAGTGTGTTTTTCCCACTATTTAAATGTACATCAGAAAGGCAAAACTAGCCAGAAAAGAAAAATAAATCAGTAAAGCAAGGAGAAACTTCCAAGATGTAGAAGTTGGTCAGGGAATGTTAGGGGTGGTGTGTCCCAAGGAATGTTTTGGGGTGGGTGGGATTGTTCTACATCTTGAGTGGGCTGGTGATTTCCCAACTTTTGCATTTCTCAAAAGTTCCTTAAGAGGATAAGCAAATTGTATTTCACATTTTTAAAATTAAAAAAAAGCTATTAATTCTCTTGGAATCAAATATATTCAAGCACTATTCATTGGGAAATGAACCCAAATATATGAGTTTCCATCATCTAAAAAGAGCTGAAGTGGGCTACGATTTTCAATATCTTTTTCAGTTTTTCCCTACTATGACTTTCTGTTTAAATAGCTAAATAGAAAGTTACTTGGCCATTTTGTTATCACTGGTCATTATTCTACAATTTATGCTCAGATAATAATTATTACTGTCTTGGAATAGGCCAGTATGCAACAAATGCCACCCACTAAAAATCATTTTACTTTTGCTTCAGCTTCACCGATTATTTGTAGAAAGCATTTTTTTTTTCTAGGTCAAATCATTTCAACACACACAGCTAGCTCGGGTTGAGCCACTCCAGATTTCTTTCAAAAGCTCTGATTCTGAGACTCTGCTCTGGCATTTCATTTGTTTGTATAGAAAATGTTAGGACTCTCCTTGCCAAGCATAAGCTGTGATTTCAAAATCCTCTCATAACCTTGCACCTCCACTGTGTTCCCAGCGTAAAGCTGAAATTGACCCCATAGTTATTGCCAGAGGCATTCATGGAGAGAAACATACTATCCTAGTATTATTAGACCCATCTATATAAATTTCACCACTCAGAACTTCAGAAATGTAATAGAACACCCATAATCCAGGCAATCAGGTCAGCAACACATTTAATTAAATTAAAACTTCAGAATAACTGGTGGTTTATTCTTAAAAACCAAATATCGAAATTTTGCCAAGTGGCCCACTTTAAATGATCAAAGGGACGCTTCATAAACTCCAGCAGCACCTTCATAAGTCATTATGACCAAGAGATTCCCTGATACATTAATCAGGACACCTTGTAAAAGAGTGAAATAGCAGGCACATAAAGCCCTACTGCTTTTAGTATTGCTTTCTCTGTATATATTATACATGATAGTTGAAAGTCATCTATTAAACAAAAGGAGTCTTAAGTTAGGTCTTGTATGTTGGTTAAGAAGCTAGCTCCTAAAATGTTATTTGGAGAATCTTCATTGAGTTAAGTCCTTTGCTTTTCATTCTTTTGTCCCCACACCACTTACCATTTTCTTGGTGCATACAAAATTCTTTGGCTATTGACTCATTCGCTCTAATAACTAAGTGCTTCACTGGCACACTGAGAATCTCTCAAAAATCACACAGGTCTATTACTGTTGCTTAATAGTCTTTGAATTACTTAAACACTACTAGAAAATGATTTTTCTTAGTTACTTCTCTTGTTGCTGTCACAAACAATCCAACTCTTACAAGTTAAGTTTATTTTGGCTCATAGTTCATAAAGTCTTCAGTCCCTAGTTAGCTAGGTGCCATGGCAAAAGGGATGTCACAGAGGAGAAACAGTTTATGGCAGGCAAAATGCAACAAGCAGTGAAACAACAGCAGCTAGCCTCTCCCTTTCATCCCTTCCAGGTGCCCCGCCCTTTGGGTGGTACCACCCACATCCAGTGTGGGCCCTCCCATTATCCACACCCAGAACAATACCAAACCAATCCGTGGACTACTCTAATAATCATGTACAATGGACCCAGCATCGCACGGAATCCTAGCATCACACAGCCTACATCCATCACTGGATCTAAAAAGCTCCACCTTTGACCCCAGGAGGCTTTGAGAGGATGTCTAGACACAAGCTCTAACAATGCTCTTTGCTTTGGTTGCTTCAGATATCTATTTTTCAGGAGCAGAATGTTTTTATAAGTTTAATTTACACTGGTGTATTAGAGTCATGAGTAGACTGTGGCAGTTCTAAAGCTTTCTATATGTGCAATTCAAAGTCCAGTAGAAAGACTCCTGAGTTTAGTGTTGCAAAAAGGCAAGACATGACACTAAAACGACAGTTTAGTTTTAAAATCAGTGTTAATTGTGTTTATTTCAATTTTAACTTTTATTAGTATATGTTTGCTATGAATATACATACTATAGAGAATTGCTACACATACACAATACATATAAATTATTTTTTCTCCTTTCCCCCTTCTTATTTTACCAGCATTAGTTGCATTATTTTATCCCATAGGACTCCAAAAAATTAATTACTATATACACAGACCAAAAATCAGTAAGCTAAAGAACATATACATGACAAACAATATTAAATTATTTGATTTGTAGGAATTTCACTCTGCTGTAGACCATATACAGAACTATTGTCCTTTACCCAGGTAGTCACTCAAGGGGACTACAGTGACTTTAGACTTAGTCCTATATGTACATGTTCCGTTAAGTCATACTGTTTAAGCTAGTTCCCTGACAATCTCAGTCAGGTCTAGTCATGAATCCCGCCTGCTGTTTGTTTTGAATATCATTATATTTCCTCTCCGTAAGTTCATATCAAGGTTAAAAGAAACTGAGTGAACTACAAGGAGTTTAACTTCCCTAGTGAAATACATTCAAAACGAAGAGCTGACAGTGACTTACCTTGTTAAACTTTACCACAAATCCTTGTATCTTTGCCTAAGTTCCTAAAGTCTCTGACATTTGACTTTTACATTGCTGAACAAGGTGGATGGGATATGACACAGTCCTGAAATATGTGTCATATTTTTGCTGAGACATCTTTCCCAGGAAATATGAATTGCATCAAAACATATATAGCTATTCATGACACTGATAATAATATTTTTATAAAAGTGTCAGCATAGCTGAATTATTTGATTCTATCTGTTAAGTAAAGGGAATTCCAGTGCTTTATTTTGTACAGACATTCTAAAACATCAAGTGCTTTACTTCTCCAGTTATACTTCTTTACATTGTGTTTGTACAACTGTTTCTACAGGAAAAAGAACTGTAGTATAGGTATATTATTCATAAGCACATATTAATCATTTAGTCTGATATATTTTATTTTACCAATGGAAAACTCAGTTTTCAATGACAGATAACAACTGATATACCATCAGTATTTTTCCTGGAAGAAAATTCACATAATTGAAGTCCTCTGAATTTAATGATTTTTGTGCTATTATTCAAATTCTGAGCATAAACTGTTGATGTATATGTGGAACTACCCAAGACTTATAGAAATATACAGAAACCTCCAACCCCAAACAGCAAATTTACAATTTTGTAGAAGTACTGGGACATGTGAGTTTGTGTTTATGTTTCTGTATGATCACTCTATCAACAAGAGCAACTCAACTTTCAGGTCTAAGGTTGTTTAAGATCCATAGTTAATAAAGAAAGGGAGTCTCTAGCTTGCCTTAGTCCCTGCCCTAAGGACATCAGGAGCTTTCCTTGAGCCACATGCTAGGGGAAGCTCTGACTTCCCTAAGCCTCTCCCTGCTCCCCTGCTTTCCCCTGATCGCCATGCACATCCCTTCCCATTGTCCTTAGCGTGGACTCCTTTGTGAACTTCAACTCCTCCTCAGCTTGAAGACTTCCTCTGTCCTCTTTCTTGACTTTTACCACCCTTGAAATCATAATCCCTCTTTTCAACAGCACTTTGCTTCCATCTTGTCTCAAGCTTGCTGATTACAAAGGTATCCAAAAGCTTAATAGTATATTATTCACCTTTCTGAGATGATCCTAGAGTTAGAGAGACGGAAGTAGCGATGGCTTTTCACCTGAAAGAAATGACTGGATTCTGCTATGTTCTTAAACAAATTTTAAAGGCTTTCTTGATGAAAATATATATGGACATGTCCACGAGATACATTATGATATTTTAATACATGTGTAAATTAATCAAATCAGAGCAATTAATGTTGCTATCTTTTTATTGTTTGTGGTTAGGCCTTTGAGTTCTTCTCATCTAGTTATCCACAAAATAGATAATAATCTACTCTAATTGCCTCCCTTTGGTTATGACAGCATGGGAGCATGGAAATTGTTTCAGTATATGGCATACATTTGTAGAATTTTAAAAGTTAAGAAAAAATGCAAAATTCAAACAACTACCAAATAAATAAGTGAAAAGTTCAGTTTTCATTCCATTGCTTAAAAAAGGAGAAAATGCTTTCCTGGAAAAAGCAGAAGATGATATCATTCTCTGTTATAAAAATCCCCATACCCATGGACTTCCGCTGAACACTTCCTGTGCATCACATCCTCTGCGCGGTCACAGCTTTAGAAGCATTATCTCACTGCAAGGACATGGCACAGAAGTCACACTGCAGAGACGCAGTGATTATCTTCATTTGAGAGGAAGGAAGGATACTTCAGAAGGATAAATAAAACTTCATAGAGCATAAACTGCCTTCTTTGAGCCCTCCCTGAGACCTTTCTCTGAGACTATGTCAACACAATCTTCTGTACAAAAGCCTTGTGAGCTTGCCTTCCCGGTTCCCTCTGAAAGGAGCAGGGTCCAGCTGGGTAATCACTGGTCATGATGGTGTTTGTGAAGATCTGAATACCAGGCACTAGAGTCAAAAAGATAAGGCGTCATTTTGCTACAAGGGAACAAGCCTAACTTATATCCTGCCAGATATCTGAAATGCGAGTTCACATTCTCTAAAACTGAAGAATGAATTTTAGCAACAATGAAGGCTAAGAGTAAGAAAAGTTTATTGAGAAAGAAAGCTGCTGCCTAAAAGAAACAGCAGTGGCACCCAAAAGTGGGTGAACCCACTCATCTCAACTCCCAGGGGCTTCTTATGGAGCAAAACCACGTGAGGCAGATTCAAAGTGTGGGACAAAACTATAGTCAACCAGTAACATTGGAAGTATAGTGGCTTAGGTAATATTGATTGAAGAGGGATTCAATGGGAAACTAAATCTCGTAACAAGCTACAAGGATTTTTAGTTGGTTGTTTTTCCTGGGGAGGATGGGCCAAGACCTTGCTGCCTTCCCTCCCCCAGCCCACTGACCCTTATTTGGAATATCAATCTCTGTTATTTCTCCTATAGGGATGTGGCATCCTCTCTCCTTTTGAAGTACTAAATTTGTGTTGTTTTCCTTTCCCCAGTGGTTCCTTAACTGTCTTTCAAGTGGCTTCTCAGAGGCTAACCCTCTCTAATTACCTACAAAATATCTAACTAGCTTATCTACCTGCAAAAATTTCATGCACCACAACCTACCCAAGATGTCAGCTATATGAAGCTGAAGTCTTTGTAGACCACAACATCATAGCTAAAAAATGGCAGTTAAGAAGGAAGAGGGCCTAATGCCAGGTGTGGTAGTTCATGCTTATAATCCCAGAACTCAGGAGGAGAGGCAGAGGCAGGAGGATTGCTGTGAATTCGAGGCTGGCCTGGGCTATATAGTGAGTTCAGAGCCAACTTGAACTACAAAGTTAGACTCTGTCTCAAAAAACAAAAAGGAAGAGGGCCAGAATGTAGAGTCTTCTGAGAGATCCTGCACCACCCAAAACTTAGGAGCTCAGGAAGCCTCATCTTTGTGTAGATGTGAATCTCCAGGAGGTTCAGAGTCTAAGGCAATGATCCTCAGCTCCCTGAAGCCCTGTAGCTGGTTTCTCCCTGTGTTGTCCACCTGGCTGTTTAGATTCTGGAGGCCAATGAGAGGGAATACAAGAACAATGCTGAAGCCTCAGCTTCTCATGAATTATCTTAGGAAAATATTTTAATATGAAAACTACAAAATACTTGGTATTTATGGCTTGGTTTCATTATTTCCTTGACTCTTTCTACCTGACGTTTACTAAGAAATTACATCAGACACTGATGTGAATCTCACAAGAAAGACATGCTAGTTAGCTGATGTTCTGAAATGTCAGGAGATCACTCTGAGAGTGGGTATCTTTGATGGTTCCTTCTAATTTGTCCTGTATTTGATAATGTGCACATAGTAAATCAATTCTCAAAAAACTTCCTCAGGACCAGAAGGTTGTCTCTGGTAATTTAATGGGAGGTCTTACTGAAGATTTGCAAGAATTTGGTGTGTGTGTGTGTGTGTGTGTGTGTGTGTGTGTGTGTGTGTGTGTGTGTTTTTCTCCACTGTATGATGTACATTCTCTAAGCCAAGTGGCAACTGCATGGGTGGGGATGATTAAACACAATAGTCTAACACAACAGTCTGTTTATTTGGGGACTTTTAGTTGATTAAAAGATTTTTTTTCCACACAGCTCCATTTGCTACTAAAGCTATCCATAGCATCAACTATGATTCTTGAAAAGAGCCAGCATTTCTGCAATCGCCCCATTATGCTCCTGTTCAGTGGGTTTTTCTCTTCTTTAATATAAAGCATCTTAACTCACAGAATTCTAAGCTTTAGTGTTTGAAGGATAAATTGATGTTGATTTTTTCTGCAAAGGAAAATAATAGATAGGCTTAGAGAAAGGAAAAGGAAATAAATCTCACTCTTTGTGGTAATGCGGGGAGAATAATAAACCATAAGGAAGACAACATCTGGTGAAAAGGACCTATCTATTAACGTTCGTGCGAGGGGGAGATGTCTGAAGTATGTGCAAGTCAAGCCTAGTGAGGAGCAGAGGGAAACCAGACTTCCAGTAGCTGGACTGTTAAGAGAAAGAAAACAAGGTTTTTCCAGAAAAGAGCCACCATCAGAGCCGATCTCTGATATTAATCTATACAGTTCATACTAATTGTTATCCGGGCCACATGTTATAAAGAATGGCAGAAAAATTAACACTATTTTGGTTCTCACTCCTCCCTGGATTTCTCTGCTTCTCATTTATTTTTCCATTTCCAGGATTATTTCTCCCAGTTTCAACCTCTAGCTCTTTCTGCTCTGCCGTCTGTGGTTCTGTGAGGTAACGGCAGGCAGGTGGGAGCCTGTGCTGGCCTGTGGCTTATCTCACCCTCAAAGATTACATACTCTTTGATCTCTGCTCAAGAGTTCTGTGCAGGTGTTTGGAAGGAAAGTGTGGGAATAAAATGATGTTTTGGGCCTGACAGTTTTGGCATGGCAGAAAGAATCAGTGTCACAAAGATATAGAGATTCAGAGCACAGAAATAGCTACCTGAGAGAGAGGTTGTTAAAACCTATTTTCCATGCATTTGTTCTTTGTGGCATTACACTTTACCACAGCACTGCCGGAGACACAATTATCTGAGGTTTACAAGTGTTAAAAATTGGAAAATTAGCCTGAAGTTTTACAAATGTTCCAAAAGAGAGATCAGGCAAGACGTGAGTGGCAGCAGAAATGAAGCGGGGAGAACGGGAGAGAGCTTCCAGGCTGGTTCACGTGCAGATGTACTTACGAGGAGACACAATAACTTTTAAAAAAGAAAATGGACAGTACATAACTGATTCAAAGAGTGCAAAACTTGTTTAAAAACTCGCTTTGTGGAAAAGAGGTGCTTCGGAAAACAATGCTTAAGGTACCGGGAAACGTGTGCGCTGAGCAAATGATGTCCCAAGACCAGCGAGGGCGTCTCTGTGACTGTCCGAGCTGTATATTTAGAACTGAGTGCAGGAGTAAATAATTGATGAAGGAACATGGCTGCCACAGGGAGTGACCAGCTGGGAGGGCCACTTTAGCGACAGAGGTGGGTCACTTGGGTAAATGGTACAGATACAACCCAGAAAAAGCACAGTGTGAGGAACACTTAAAATGAAAGGGGTAGTCACTGGTTTGTAAGGCCCTCAGCTCTCATCCTTCTCCAGGTTTAGGAGGTCTGCATGCTTCTAGAGGACCAGTATGACAGGGCAGAAGTTTCTCCAGCACCACCCCCGTGCGCATGTTGGCGGGGAGGAGAGCAGGGCTGCTTCATTGCTGCCAAAGCTACTGGATTGAGCAGGTGAACCAGTGGCCCTTTGTGAGGTGTGGGGCCCTCAGCCTGCAGAGGCTGACTAATTTTGTTCCCTTAAAAGACAAATTGATACATGAGTATTACCGTAGAATCCAGCCAACCCACGGAGAGAAATGTTCATGCATTTATCATCGTCGTGGAATAGATGTCTGTGACGTCAGCCTCAGCCGATCCATCCTATGTGCGCATGTGTGTGAGGTGAGGGAGGACCAAAAACCACGGAGAGTTCTACATTTGTCTCTCTAAGTCTTAGAAATATCCTTTAATTGTTTTTCTCACAGAACCTCTGCTCTCTTCGCTGTATTTTATTTGAAGATACTGCCGAAAATTAAGCTCCGGGGAAAGTCGCATATGACATTGATACACCTGACAAATGCATTACAAAGTTAAACTTTCAGGAAAAACGTTCCCAACATTAAATTCCCATTAATTATTTGTGGGCTTTCATTCACAAGTTATAAATGCCTCGCCAGTAATAAGAAAACCTCCCTTTTCTGGGAAAAATAGACAGGGAACTATTGAAAAGTCAAGGAAAATAAAAGCAGGTCACACTCTTGTTTCAGAAAATAACATAGTAGAGTTAAGTGACATATTCCAAAAGGGAAGGCAAACATCTGACTGTCTGGTTTGGGGTTTAAATGGCGCCGTATTATGCCGTAAGTGTGTACATGCTTGTACGTATATATGATCATAGGTGTATTTTTGAACCACAGTGGACTGTTATAATTAATTTCATGTCTGCTACAAGAGTAATTATTCAGAAGATTATGGATATATATATAATATTTATATATATATAAATAAATATATATAATAAATATATAGAATAATATATATAAATTTATATATAAATTTATATATATATAATCAGCATAATATATAATGGTAATATAGAACACAAATTGTATATATGATATGACACCTGATATGCATTACATAGCACATATAAAAGTAAGCACATACCAGTAAGGATGTTAAAATAAAATGCAGGATGCTAATGCACTTCCTAACATTTTTTGAATGTTCTCCTGTTTATGGACTGACTAAATTTCCTGGCTTAATTCCTCCTATGTGAAGCTGTCTTTCTATTCTCATTGCCCAGAAGTGTCCGAAGAGATTCTAGTTTTACCCATACTCCGCTGGCCCGGCTGGACGAGGATGCCGCCCCCTGGCCCACGCAGATGCCGCTGGTCTTCTGTGACCCGCAGCCGGTGCATCAGAGAGAGGGGTTGAGACGTGACTGCGACTAAGGAAAAGTGCGGGTGACTGGGGAGGAAGAACAGGAGTGAAGAGACTGCAGGCCAGATAGCCCCAGGACAAACCCGGACGCGCCTCTGGAGCACAGTGCGGATGAGTGATGTGCAATTACTCTTCAGCCGAAGGGCTTGGAGGTGGGGCAGGGAGTCAGCGGCCGCAGGAGGACAGGGACTCTGACATATGTCCCCGTCTGATCAGAGTCAGGCAGAGGACAGCGTCTGCAGTGTCAGTGAAGGGAGGGATAACAAGGGCAGTAAATCCCAGCCGTTGTTGCCTCCGCCGCCGTAATCCTGGACCACTGCCGCTGCTGAGCCCAGCTCTGGTCCCCTGGCTTTTTTACAACAGCGATAAAATGACTGCGTACTGGACTCTGTCCTGGGCTCTCTTTCTGACCCCTGTTCCCCCAGCGGAGTTGCCCGGATAATTTGACACAGGCGTCCTTCTGCTTTACAAATCAGGAGAAAAAGGGAAGAAAGAATCTTATCTTGTTCCTTGCTACAGGTTAAAAGAAAAAAAAAAATCAATATCTGGGTAGGAGCCTTATCCAAGGGATTAGGTTTAAAAGATTAATAATGAACGTAGTGACATAATACATCTTTCTCTTGCCTGTTTCTTATAAAACATAAAGCACTTATTTTTGGGACAAACCTGTCGACAAAAAGATGCAAACTTTCACCTTGTTCTCTCATGAGCAACAAAACAGAAAAAAGGGTGAGACGGTGGTGATTCCAAGAAAATTCTGAAAAATGATTTGGCAAAGAAATCCAGAGCATGACCTCCACAGTGACCTTTCCTGACCTTTTGCTCTGATGAGATTACTTTCACCTGTAAGATTGCATCTCTCTTTACCTCCACCTTTTGCTACAGTGTGATTTTAATATTCTACTCTTCTAACTACTCATTCTGAGAATGATTCCTTCCTAAAAAGAAAACGAGTGTCATGTTCCTAGATCTGAGGGATGAAGGAGTTGCTATGAGAAGAATTTAGTGAGCAGTGACATGAGGAACATGTGGGTACAGCCTCAGTCACTTCTGAGCTGCCAGCTTTTCCTGATAAACTTCACTCACCCTAATACTCACCTGCCGAAGCCTGGGCCTTGGGCCCTGGCCACACACACTTCCATAGATGACCCTTAGCATAAACCACATGGGTGTATGGGACATTGCTGGCACAGATTGGATAAACCTTTCTCATAAAATAACTCATGTTTCTGCCCTTCAAAGGGATTTTGAACATTAATGCAGGGACTTAACTAAACGGCCTGGCATCTTTTAAAAATGTGGATGTTGGCTTTTAAATAAATCATCTGTGAGGGATCTTTTGGGTGAAAAAGTACTACACATTTCTATATCCCAAATTTTCAGAAGAATGAAAAAATACAATGATTTTCCCCATGCAAAAGAACTGAGCTCTTAAACTGTATGAAGTGATCCCTTTTCTCTTCATATTTGTATTCAGGATAGCACAGTAACAGACATAGGGGAAAGTTTTTTTTTTACTATATGTTTTACTCAGAAATTTTTAAAAATTCAGTTTTAAATATCTGAATTCAATTTTTATCACATAATAATTCTTGAAATGAGAAAAACAGATTTTTTTAAAAAATACTTAATTCGCAGAGATTTTAAGTCTACAAGATATAATAGATTTCAGATGAATTTTTTTTTGTCCTAGAAGGAATTCTCAGATATTTTTGAAGCAACAGACTAATTTGTAAGTACTTTATTTTATAATGTGTAATGAATATTTATAACCTACGGAGTGAAAAATAAAATCATATTTTGGACTTTTAACACCTGAAACAACAAAAAGCTAATTTGCTTTGAGGGTCTTCGATGCATTTAATTTAATTTATTGGAAGCAAATTAATGTGAAATGATAAAATAATTATTAAATGGAAATAGAAGAATGGGAATGAATCAAGTCAACAGAGAGGAGAAAGTGGCTGATTACTGCAGTTCACAGGATAAGCCCCAGTTTAATCAGATTAAATCTAATTGTTAGCAGACAGACAAAGGGAAAAGTGCTCTTGCTCTGTAACAGAGCACTGTAACCTTTTCCATGAATAACCTACACCTTTGGAGAACTAATCCTACCTGGAAAAGGATCTATATAAGCCAGTAAATTTATATTGAATGAAGGCTAATTTCAGGAAAATATGCTGTTTCTCTGACTCTAGCTTCTAAGCTTAGCTGAAGATCCATAGCGGTGACAAAGTCAAATTGACTGATCAATGGCTGCCCCTGTTAAAAGGGTAATGAACAACCTGCACAATGTACTTGACATATTGCCTTATATGGAATGTGACAATTGTGTAAAATAGTACATACCTGTTATATATGTTGTCTACACTGGAAGATTAATTTATATAGCCACCAACTGCTATAATTTCAAATTCCAATGAAAAATCATGAAATTGTCATTGTTTGGAAAGGCAATCCCAAAATAACAGAAGATAATGGGACTAATTCTCAATATTATATTTTTCAATATGCTATGACTTTCTTATGTTTTCCAAAACTTTACATTTTCTCCATAGGAAAGATTTCTTTATGTAATTTTGTGGATTTTTCTCCAAGATTGGTGATACTACTGTGATCTAAAATCACATAATCTTTCGTTTAGATTATTACAATAATACTCCAAGAGGCTATGTATTTTATTTCTTTTTATTATTTTGTTTATTCCTAGATTCAAAGTTCTAAAAATTTTAAAACTAAATACACAAAATTTGATTCTTTCATACTCCATCATGTGATAGCAAGACTATGTGCAAAAGCATACATTTATATCAAAGGAAATAAAACAACAGTAATAAGTATATGCGTCAGTATAACTTTGAGCAGGATGGCACAAGAGTAAATCAGAACATAGCTTATATTTTGAAACAAGCAAATTCTCTACAAAACAGACTATCACATTCTGATTTAGATCATGTATAGCTGAAATTATAGGACGCCTCCTACCTGATCCTCCCATTCCCAGACAGTGTGGGAAGGTGAAGAGAAAACCGAGAAGTATGAGTTCGTTTGAGAGAAAATGGGTGAGAAGGAATTATTTTAAAAATAAAAAGATTTAGAAAGCCAAAAATGAACATACCATAATCCAGAAAGCCTACACACTTTATTCAACTTCCGCAGGAGAAGCGTATAGAACCATAAACAGAAGCTTAGCGGATGTTACTTGGGACTGAAAACAAAAATAGCTTAGAAACATGTTAAATGATATTCAATCTGCTTAGAATTGGGAAAATGTGTCCATAAATCAGAAGATGTCCCTTCACGTGACAGGACTACTCAGGGCCTTGACCACACAAGGGATCTTACACTTGTCTGTGGAGAGGCAAAACCAGTATGACAATTTTGGAAAAGAGTTCAGTCATACCTTGGGAAGTAAACACTCCAAAGATAAACTCTACAACCCAGGAAGTACTCCCCTGGTGGAGTTCTTCCCTATGTTAACATGTGTAACATGTGTTAACATAGATAATCACATCTGCATAGCACACCAAGGTAAAGGATAAAGCCCTTCCTATAATCTTCTTGTAATACTATCTGTCTCCACCAGAAATCAACTACACAAATCAAAACACGAATTTATTTGGGTCTAATTGGTAATGGTGGGTGATGAGTCACAAATAGTGTGTCATGTATTAATTTTTATAGGTTCTTTAACTTGAAAGATTAACTGTTACAGTAAACTGTCCTTTGCACTCAGTGCGTAAGCAAATACTTCTTTAAGTAACTCAGATTTAGAGGACCTTCAGAGGAGGGAAGAATACAAATTTAGGGAGGCTGGCAAAGAACAGTAAAGGAAAGGAAATTAAGCATAGAAAGGGGGATATTTAAAGAACTACCCAGATACTTAAAAGTTGAACCTAAGGATAAATCAAACGATGATAAAGAAAACATCTTGGAAAATGCTACCGAAAGATGAGAAAGAGTTTAAATATGATAAAAAAGGAAAGGCTTAATGTTAAAGCCAGATAAATGTATTGCATGAATTTAGCTGTGGATGGAGAGGTGGACTGGGTTTTGGGAAAGTGACCTAAGACCTGTGGTTCTCTGATGAGCTCACTGAAGGCTATTTCCCTTTCTGCCTTGTATTTGTGGTGTGGGCACCACATCAGGCTGCTGTCAGAATTAATTAATATGTCAATTCCTCTGAGATCTTTGAACAAAAGATTCCTGACAAGTATTATTAGCAAGACTTTGGGCTTTGCTGATATATGTTGCTGCCATAACCCCTTTAAAACTAATTTTACTCCCAGAGATGAATTTCCAGTGTGAGTCACTGTTAATAACTGACTTATTCTAAAAAGAAGAGGAACAGAAGTGTAACAGAGACTTCTTTCATCTTAAGTCCAGTCACTGAAAATAACCTTGCACATAAGGAAGTAAGTAGAAATGAATATTTGGACTTATGAAAATATTCAGATCAACCACAGCATGACATGAGTCAAAATATAGAATTTAAATGAAGAAAAGGAGTGAGGTTGTGTCAATTTATTTCTATTGGACACTGTAATTTTTCTAGACAGAGGAAAAAGGTAATTATATATAAGCAACTAGGAAGAAAGTTGTTCTGAAGAGAGGACAGTCAGGTTGTGCTGTCACTCTGTAGCTATCATCTGCAGATCAGGGCTCCTGTTTGGGAATCAGTCCCCGGCTGATGTCTTGAATCCTCTTGCCTTCTGTTATTAGGCATCTGAGGAAGTAAAATAGAGAACTAAGACAGTGATTTCAGGTCATAGGAAGATCATTTTCTTGGTTATTTACTCAATAAAATGCTTCTCTTTTCAGTCCATGGAAAACGGTCCACGGTTCCTCAGATAAAGAGGGGTGCAGTCATATATCGGACGTGCATGGTTCCTGATTCTGGATCAGACCCTGAGAACCATCTCCTGCTGTCTTACTTTGTATTTTGTAATCATAGAGGTTGTAAGAGAATTTTGTGTTGTGGGGACCACAGACTGACGTACACAGCCTCAAGAAGGAAAGGTTTATTTTAACTCATGGTTTCTGAGAACTCAATCCATGTTCAGATGGCTGTGAAGCAGAAACATCATGGTGGCAGGGCTGGTGGAGCCACAGCAGCTGGGAAATACAGAGCACAGAAAGAGCTCAGAAGGAAAGGGACAGGGGCAAGATGTTCTCATCAAAGGCAGCTGCCAAGGACACACCTCCTTCAGTTAGGCCCTACCTTCTAATCAGCCCACTGAGCCATCAATTTTCAATCACTCAATCTATGGTACATCCCTCATGATCCACTCAAATTCTCAAAGTTTGTAAGTTTAGCAAAATTTTCAACACAAGCATCTTTGAGGGAACATATTGTATCCTAACTATAACAGTGGTTTAACTTTAAAAACCATTTTCCACATTTCTGAAGCTTTTTTATGTGCCGCTATAATTTCCTCACTAAAAATATAACCATGAACAGAACAAGGTCCCAACTTTCATAGAACTTCCCATATTGGATTTTGTGTAAATATTAAGTGAGCATAATATGTCTTTGCTTATTAAAAATAGAGCATTCATAGAGATATTTCTTTTTTTTTCTTTTCTTTTTTTTTTTTTTTTTAGGTTTTTTGAGACAGGGTCTCACTTTGTAGTTCAGGCTGGCCCTGAGCTCAGCCTCAAACTCACATCACAGCAATCCTTCTGCCTCTGCCTCCCAAGTGCTAGGATTACAGGCGTGAGCCACCATGCCCGGCACTGTGGTATGTGGTACTGGTTGTTGCTGGGCAAGAGTCTCCATGCCTAGTATGGTATGTGGTTACTGGGGATTGAACCCAGGTCCTTGCGTTTGCAAGACAGGCACCGGAACCACTGAACTAACTCCCCGGCCCATAGTGATATTTCTTAATATTTGTAAACTACTATTGGAAAAGTATGTCACACCCCAAAGTGTCATGACAAAAGAATCCTGCATTTCAAAACTGGACTGGTCAGGGACCAAGGATTTAGCTCAGTGGTTCCAGCGTCTGCCTGGCAAGTGCAAGGTCCTGGGTTCAGCCCCCGGTAGCCACATGCTACAGTGCTGGTATGGTAACACATGCCTGTAAATCCAGCACTAATAATCACATATCACAGTGTTGGGCGTGGTGGCTCATGCTTGAAATCCCAGCACTCAAGAGACAGAGGCAAGAGGATTGTTTCAAATTCTAGGCTAGCCTGGGCTGGACAGTGAGTTCAGGGTCAGCCTGAACTACAAAGTGAGACCTTGTCTAAAAAAAAAACAAACTTAGACTAGTCCATCAGTATTGGAGTGCCAAGATAATGGTCACTGACTGAGACCAAAACCTCCATTCAAAGCAATTCTGTCTCATGTACATAGCCGTGTATCACAGTGACCTGGGAAATCAACTTAGGAAGCAACAGTGATTGTCTTGAAAAATTATTTACCTAAAGAGATGGTCAGAGCAGTGGATGACTTAACCCCTCCTTATATACGCCAATTAGCCCCTTGTAAAACAGAACAAAATAAGAGAGGAGAAATAAGAACTGAGGGAAGTTATGGCTGAGGTCCATAACTGGGTAGCTTTTGAAGCACAGGTCACATGTCTGTAGAATTTTGCACTGTCTCTGCCCTCTCTGGTCTTATTATTTGTGGTGACTGCTCAAGATAGAAGTAGAGCCTCAAGCAGTCGCTCGTCTGTTTCAGGAAGGTAAATCCTTTCCCAGTGTGTGGAGCTGAGGCTCAGGGGGAACACTTTTTTTTTTTCACTCATTTGGCCTTTAATGTCTCTGGCTCACGCATGGGGACAGAACTCTAATGACAATAATGGACGTGATGTCCTTGCACATAAACATTTGGCTACTCACAGCAGGAGATGTCTTGTCGGCGCAAGGGAGAAAATAATGGTGTAAAGATTTACTGTCAGGGAGCTGAGCCAGGCTCAGCAGGATGGCGGCAGGATGGCAGCTCGAAGCAGATAGATGATCTGGCATGTGAGGGTCACCTGTGTTTACACTGATGAATGTGTGCACTTCCCCTGTCTGCATCATTATATTGAGTTGTGTGGTTTTTGTAGCACTTGTAACTCACCCTGGAACGTATTGTGTTATAGAGAGATGGGTAGCATAATAGGTTAGCTTCACAGAAATAAACAATAGGGTACACATGAACCTGTTTTATACCTAGATAAGATGACTTATAAATATAAAGGAAGTTATATTAGAAATTCAGAGTAGAAAGTTAGTCACAAATTATATTCAAATTTTTGTAATTTATAATGCAGAAATTTATTCATTTTGATCTCAGATGATATGGTTATGTAATTTAATATATATGCTGTGGCTTTTTAATATATAATTATTTTTTATTTATTTTTTTTATGAGACATTGTCCTTGCTTTGTAATTCATGCTGGTCCTGAACTCATTATCTGGCCCAGGCTTTCCTTGAATTCACAGCAATCCTCCTGCCTCTGCCTCCCAAGTGCTGGGATTACAGACATGAGCCACCACATCCAGCACTGTGATATGTGGTGTAAGGGATCAAACCAGGGACCTTGCACTTACTACACAGACACCAGAACCACTGAGCTGAATCTCTGGCCTCTACTATATCCTATTTCTGAATGAAATGACTGTAGTATGATGCCTTAAGAAATAATGATTGTTGCCGGGCGTGGTGGCTCACGCCTGTAATCCCAGCACTCGGGAGGCAGAGGCAGGAGGATTGTGATGTGAGTTGGAGGCTGAGCTCGGGGCCAGCCTGAACCACAAAAGCGAGACCCTGTCTCAAAAAACCTAAAAAAAAAAAAAAAAAAAAAAAAAAGAAATAATGATTGTGGGATTTTTATGAGGAAATATTTTAGGGATCTGGCTTTTTTTCTACTTTTGTAAGAGTTACATCTAGAAGCTGATTTTCTTAAGTTTCAGGCATGTGTTATGAAATTATAGTATTACTAAGAATCATATGAAAATCCAAACTATATTTTTAGAAGTTTTAATTGGGAAGTTAAACAACTATCCCTTACAAAAGTTAAATCCTCTTTTACAAAACAGACAAATATATGAAAAATCCAAATGGAATATATCAATTTAGCATATTAATTAGGATGTACATAATTATACATCTATATGACTCGGGTTTACGAAGAATACTGAAGTTGTATGTCTACATCACATGAATATAATCCCTTTCAAATATTCAAGTTTTACAAAGGTACATTCATTTTATTTTTCATGTACATGCTTGTTTTATGTAATATATATGTAAATATAGAATTTAGTTTCTTTAGTTTTTTTGTTTTATTTTTGTTTTTGTTTTTGTACTAGGGATTGAACTCAGGACCTTGTGCTTGCCAGGCAGGCACAGTACCACTGAGCCATATCCCTGGACCTATAGTTTCTTTTGAAAATCATCCCTGTTGAGAATATTTTTCCATTGTAAATGACACTTGTAATCAATTCTTGTGAAGTTGGCAAATAATTAATCATTTTCTATGTTATATTTTAGAATTAATCAAATACAATAACAAATAGCTTAAGTCAATAGGTTTCTTTGACAAACATCCACGGAAAATACACGTGGAAAATACACAAGCAATTTTTTTAACCTATTGAGTCCATTTAAATATATTTAAAATTGATTATATGAAATTATCATATCAAATTATGAATAATTATAAAATAGCCATTATAAGAGTCAGTGATTTCCTCTTAATTAAATAAAATTTAATGTGAGGATGTTTAATTGTGTAATTTCCTCTCCCTGTCTTCTCTCTAAAAATTAAAAAAGAATCGTGAGAGGTTTTGTTTAGGTGGTCACCATCGAAGCTCGGCAAGGTCATGCTTTTGTATTGTCTATTACGAAGTGTAGTTTTACAAAACTCAGATGGCAAAGAGGTACAGTGAGGACATTTGTAATTCAGTATCCTACACAAAAGACAAACTACGGAGTAAAACCACAACTCTATTAAACACTGAAACAGCCTTCAGTCACTGAGAGCTGCATCTATTCAGCCATCGCCATCTTCCGGTTGCAGGCGGAAGTTCACCTCTTGCTGCCCCTTCCTGAGGCCTGGGAAGATCCCTGCCATATGCCACTCCACATTCCAAACAGGTTTACATAGCAAAGGGGCCACGTAAAGCTGTCCTCTGCCTGTCTTGCTATTCACGGTATCTTCCAAACCACTGAATCATGAAAATTAGAAATAACAAAAACAAAAATAGAAAAGTAATCAAGTATATTCCAAAAATGCCCCACAGTGTATTTGACTCCGTGAATGTGTTTGTGGTACATATTGTCACTGATCCATGTCAAATTCAGAAAGCAAAACTGAAGCAATTTCAGTGCACATTTAACTAAATGGTCATTTTTTCTGGCGTACGAATTCGATTGTATCTTACCCCAGATTGGATCACTCTGTTTCCCCAAACAGGTAGAGGGTAGAGCTACTGGACAGGTGTGCTGGGCAGAGGCAAAGAGGGGAGCAGCTGTCAGTCAGGAGTCGGGAAAATGTATCCAGTACCCGAGCCACAGATCTCATCTGTGATACAGAAGGAAATCATTAAAATATGTTAATTTAGCAAAGCATTCTCTCTTTTTTTTTTTCTTTGAGACAAGATCTCTCTTTTGTGTTCAAACTGGCCCTGAGCTCAGCCTTGAGTTCACAACAATCATCCTTCCTCTGCCTCCCAGGTGTTGGGATTATGGGTGTGAGCCACCACGCCTGGCACTGTGGTATGTGGCTCTGATTGCTGGTGGGCGTGAGTCTCCACACCCTGACATTGTTGTATGTGGTTACTGGGGATCAAACCCATGTTCTTGCATTTGCAAGGCAGGTGCTGAACCACTGAGCTAAATCCCAGGCCCTGAGGCAAAGCATTCTTGAAATAATTTTTTCTTGATTTCTACTTCAGAAAGCAAATTGAATTTGCTTAGTCACCACTTCACGTAGCTAGAGTTAACATTTTTCTATGGGAACAGAAACCCAGGCAGTAAATAGACTCAACCAAATTAAATGGTCAGCGAAGCTTTTGCAGCCACAGAGATTTGATGGCCTTTGGAGAAGTGGAATGGAGATGACATGTGTGGTTCCAAAAGCAATAAGGGATGGAATTTGTTAGGAGATGAAATGAGTAAAAAATAGTCCCCTCTTGACCAGAGCCCACGACAGAGGGTCGTTTTATTTTGCGCGTTTGGTAATTGTACCAAAAGTGTCCCCAGCCCTTTTTATATTTTGGGACAGAGTCTCTGGATAAGACACTAACTTGCTCAGTCTGGGCTCAAATGTGAGGTCCTCCTGCCCCGGCCTCCTGTGTCAGGACAGGTTCCACATCTGCCAGACAGTGGACTAGCCCAACTTGGAGCAAATGATCTCCTCGCTGTTTAAAACCGACAGAGACTCAGAGAGCTGATGGGGACAAAAGCCTCCTCCTCTCTCAGAGCTAGCAGTAGTGATTTGCAGGGGTGAAGATTTCTTATCTTCATACATTAAAAATACCAATAGCTAGGGCAGTAGTAGATTAAAAAGAGGAAAAAAGAGCAGTGCATATTCATTTATTAGAAACATAAGAAAATACATGCATAGAAACCCTCAATATCTCACGATTTGATGATATCTAGCAAGGGTAATAGCCCGTGGCATCCACTATTGAGTCTCTTGAAAAACACGCCCACAATATGGTTCTCAGTGGGCTGTAACTGGAGCCCACTAATCTTAGCACAGTGGGAAGGGTGTCTCTGAAGAAAAGTATTTTATTTTTCACTGACTTAATGTATGTGAAGATCAGAATTGTGATTTTATTTTCTTACTTATTAAACACACTGCCCATTCTCTGTACCTTCCCCAATGTCCCACGACCCTCAGACTTCCCACCTCTCCTCAGCAGTAAACTCTGAGAATCTGAGAGAGGGTGGTTAGGAGAGCAGAAAGGAAAAGCGATAAGATGGACACAAAAAGGCCCATCTGGATGTGTGCTGGGAAGAGTCTGCAGCTTTCCTGTGCTGGCTGCAAATAACCCTAGCTGAAGTTGCCTCCTCCCCTGAGCCCCTGAGACCTCATTTCATTAAGACTCCAAAAGATTTATCTAGAAAATGCTCTCCTTTCTTGATTTCTTTTTGAAAATGATATATTCCATTATTTACCATTTTAGCTCAGATATCTCTCCATTCCCATTGCCCACGGGCTTATTTTAACCATTTGCACTCAAATGCTTTAGTTCTTCTGTTTCTTTCTAGAAGTCAGGTTCAAGTTGTTTATGTTATTGTATTAAAAGGCATCTCTTTTCATTGTGTGATACTATGGATTTGAGTGATGTATGTAGTCACCCAACCAATATCAAAGCCAGATTTAGTTTTCTTTGTCTCAGAAAGGTCCCTTGTTCTTCTTTGTAATCAGTACCCTTCCCCCAATTCTTTGTCCCTTGCAACTATCAATTTTTTTTCTCTTTATACTTTGCCCTTTTCTGGATGTCACACAAATGTTTTCATTAAGCTTTAACCACCTGATTACTGCTTTTTGTACCTGGCATCCACTTTCTAACATTTCATAGTTGCATATGATCTATCAACAGCTTGTTCCTTGTTCATTTTTCTGGAGCATTATAGTACTGTGCCATGATTTATTAGGACCCAATTGGTTTATCCAATCCATGTGAGTCAGTATTTCAGTGTTTCCTTAGTTTCAAGAATCTTGGATAAAGCTATTGTAAGTTTCCAGGTGTGGATCACTATTTGAGAAGATAGATTCAGGGATTCTGGTTAACTGTCTTAGAATGACATTCCTGGGTGGTCTTTGTATGTTTGACTGTAAGAAAAAAGATAAGCCATCTTTGTGCCATTGTCTTTATCCAGAATAAACACATAAGTTATAAATGCTTAGCATCCTTATTAGCCTTTTGTATTCTTTTTTATTTTAAATATGCTGCCATTTCAGTACATGCAGTGGTTTTTTTTTTTTTTAATTATGGGTTTAATCTGAAATACCCTCATCATTAACAATGCTGAATTACTGCTGCACACATGCATTTCTCATTCTTCACTCTTCCTTGGTAAAGTGTTCAAATGTCATGTTTTTTTTATTTGTTTGCTTGTTTGTTTCCTTAATAATGAGTTGTGAGGGCCAGGGATTTAGCTCAGTGATCCCGGTGTCTTCCTGGCAAGTTCAAGGTTCCAAGTTCAATTCCCAGGAACCATATACCATAATGCTAGGCATGGTGGCTCACGCCTGTAATCCCAGCACTCAGGAGGCAGAGGCAGGAGGATTGCTGTGAGTTTGAGGCTTGACTGGGCTATATAGTGAGTTCAGAACCAGCCTAAACTACAAAGGGAGATGCTATCTCATTAAAAAATGAGTTAGGGCACTCATCATGGATATTTTATACCCTTATTACTTGTGTATGTTTTTTGCAAATATTTTCCAATGTATTTTAATATACTGATAATATCTCAAGAGTTTTAATTCTATCAATGGTTTTCTTTAATGGATAATATTTTATAAATTTATAAGAAACATCAGCCTAAATCTAGATTGTAAGGAATTTTTCTATTTCTTTTAAAAATTTTGAGTATTGTATATTTTCCATTCAAGTCTATGACCCATTCAAAGTGAGATGAATTTGAATTTATTGATATAGATGGTTACTCAATTGTTAAAAAAATGTTTGGTTGGTGTATCAGCTTTTCTCTTTTGAATTGTCTTAATAATTTGTAAAAAATCAATTTCACATATTTTGGTTTCATATACATGTGACTTGCTCATTGACCTGTATTTTTATCCTTTTGTAAGGACAAAACTATAGTGACTGCTTAACTTTGTATAATAAGTAATGTGAATCTTCATTCATTGTTTCTCAAACTTGTTCTTTTCAAGTCTTTTGCTTTTCTATATTAAATTCAGAATCACCCAGTCAAATTCCTGAAAAATTGCACTAGGTTATTTTGGAGCAGGTACTGAATATAAAATTCAATTTGGAGAATTGCCATTCTAATAATATTGATATTTTTAGTCTATGAACATGTTGTATAGCTCCCTTTAGGCAACTTTTACTTATGTCTTTTATATTTTTTGTACTTTATATTATGCTTTACACACACACACACATACACACACATATATAATATATTTCACATACATTTTTAGTTTTATTTCATTTGGAACTGCCATTATAAATGATACACTTTGCTCTATACAACACTAATTTCTCATCTCTAGTTTAAAAATACAATGATTTTTTTGTGTCTTGTGACCTTGCTTTTTTTGACCTACACATTTTAATATCTCTGCTGTCAATTTTTTTTCAAACCCCACCTCCCCTCTGCTATCGATTATTTGGAGTTCTGTTTTCCTCCTTTCTGATCCATGTGCCCTCATCTACTTGCCTGCCTGACTGCACTGATCAGAACCGACAGGAGAGGCTGGTGAGAACAACTTCATTCCTAGTCTTAAGGAAAGACTGTCAACCATTTCATTAAGTAAAATGTTAGCTGTAGGCATTTGTTGAGGGTCAACGGTAGGCACACTACTCTTTTTAGGGTGAAGATGCTTAATAGTACAAATTTCCTAGAAGTTTTTATTAGGAGATGAATTTTATTGAATAGTTTTTCTAAGTACAACATAAAGATGATTACATAAGTTTCATCTTGCTCTGTTGACAGTGTGAACTATGAGTTATGAATATTAAATCAACTACATTCATAAACTAAACTTCACTTGGTGTGATAACCTAGTCATTTCATGTGCTCACACACATGTGTTAATATTTTTAAGTATGTTGTGTTTATATTCTTGAGCTATGTTAATCTATAATTATCTTCAATATCGTGTCTCCACAAGTTCTTCTGTAGGGCAATATTGGCTTATAAAACAAATAGGAAATGTTATCCTCCTTTCAATGTTCAGTGAGATTTACACAAATTGCTATTATTTTCTTCTTCATTGTTTGAAATGATTTGCTAGCAAAGCCATTTGGGCCTAAAGTTTACTTTTCAAAAGGATAAGTAATGATTCAATTTCTTTTGTGGATATAAGACTAGTTAGGCTATCAGTATCTTCTGAAATGCACAGTAGTGCTTTCTATCTTTCATATGTATCCACTTCATCTAAGTTTATTTTTCACATATGAATTATAATAATGTTTTCTTATTATTCTTTTAATAGCAGTAAAGTCTTTTTTCCATCTCTCATTTCTGATATTGATAAATGTTTCTATTATTCTCTCTTCCTTTCTCTGTCTCTGTCTCTGTTTCTGTCTCTGTCTCTGTCTCTCCTTTCTCTCTCACTCTCTTTCTCTTTCATCTCTCATTCATCTGGAAAGAAGTTATCTCCCTTTATCATTAGTATGACTACAGAGATTTATCATTATTATTTTATAAAACAATTCGCTTTGGTTTTACTTAATTTGTTTTCTATTTTAGTGATTATAAATTATAAGGTCCTCTTCTTTGTCTTATGAAATGTTTGTGTCTATTTTTTTAAAACTTCATGATTTAGGAAATTTATACTGATAAATTTTATTGATTTTTAATTGATTTCTTATTTAATTGGTTATTGCTAGTCTATATTTATGATTTCAGTTCTTTTAATTCAGAATATTTCTGGTGTAACTAAAATGTATAATTTATGAAACCAAGTTTTCTAGAATATAAATTAAATATAGTAATGTTTTCTTAAAGGTATACTTTAAAAGCTACACGTGCAGAGAAGAGAAAGTAAGGATTAATAATGAGTTCCATGATTTATAAGGAAATTCGTGATCCAGCCAGTTTGCAGCAGTCATTGCTTTGATACAGACCTAAAAATCTGTTCAATTTAAGACTTCAGAACATTTTTCCTTTACAACAGAAATAGATTATGTGATTTTCAGAAACAGCAAGTGCCTATATTTATTCAAATATAATTTTATCATGGTATCCAAAATTTGGTATCTTAGGATTTCAATTTGAGAGAAATTTGAAGAGGACATTAATGTGTTCTTTGAAACATAGGCCTTTCAAATATGTATAGGGTTGAAAATTTTAGCTTTTGACCAACTGTGAATACCTAAAAAGCTCTTCCAGAGAAAGGCTGTATGTTTTAAAAATATAATTATCAGAGAATAACATGAAAATCATACCATTCTCCTCTAATTTAGAAATAGGCTTTTAAAAGAGGTAAATAAATTCAACTGCCTAATTCAACCTTTTTCTTTAAAGCATAATATAATATTGGGATATTTTCCTTTACAAATTTACAGCTGTTTGCATTTAACGACTCTGTTCACATTCTTTTTCTTAAACAAATCTGATGACAACTAAATGAGCATAGCTATGTAGTAGGTCTTTTCTTTGAAAGCTTATGCAGAACAAGCAGATTTTGTAATAATTATAAGCATGTATATTCATATTTTCTTCAAAGACAATTCAGTCTGCAGCAGGTCTTTGAAAGGAAAAGATATAAAAGCCCTGTGAATTCACTTAGTATAGTTTTGTCTTTTTCACTGAAGCTTATAAATCATTTTAGGAAAATCCAGATACTATTAGGCTAAATAAATGCCTCCTGAGTAACCAGAAATTGCAGACTCTTTCCTGTTTTATAGACCAGACTGTGCTAAGGACACAGGGCTAGTTATGTGTTCGCCGGTGCTTTTGAAATCCTCTATTACAGGACTCTCAGAAAAACACTATCTTTGAATATCACTTGTGGAAATAGTTACTTTCAGGAGAAACAAATGTTAACCTAAGGGTAAACTTTGGAAATTTTGCCTGCAACTTCTACCAACTTCTGTCATGGATAATATTTCTGTATCTATGAAAAACTCAGCCAGAGATATTCCTAGAACTGAAACCCAAGGGACAAAACAAAACTCTCACTCTGAGATGTGTGAAGTCTAGCAAAGGAAATGTTAAAAAATACTGCCCTACTTACAGGCATATAGACATATCTATAAGTTTGTAGACACATGGTGATGAATGAAAAAAACTCACTGTGCTTTTTCTTTACAGAGTGGATCAAACTTACTTAACACACTTGGGCTGCAAATGTCTGTACCTCTCTTTAAAAAGTATAAAACAAAAAATGTGACTTTATGACTTCTATTGTTACATGACCTAACTTATTCACAGGGAAGTGCAGTTGTCCACATGGTCCCATCTTCCTACCTATGGGAGAAGCCCAGACTTATGCAGAGCCAAGCCAGAACAGAGGATTCCATTAGTTCTCAGTTTCTACTCATGGCCTTGTAAGAGTAGCGTCAAGGCTCTGCCTGATCCAGGGGGCTACAGCAGTCCTGCCCCAAAACATGGCCTCATTTAGAACCAGGATCTAGAGGGCCCTCCCCAAGATCTTAATGTTGTATTTGATGGCACATCTCTCAGTCATGCATTTCAAGAGTGTCAATTCTTAGGATTCAGCTGTCTCGGAACACAAATACAACCAGTTTCCTCTTTCTCTAGACAAAGCATTTATTAGTATATCCTTCTGCTAGAGACCACCATTGAATCACACAGATGTTCCAAGACTCTTCAAATATATATGTACCTTGATTTAGAAAATGAATGAGAAATCTCTACATCTTTACTATCACATTCTTCCTTGAAGATATACCACTGCTTCCTACCTGTTTACCTTGCATGTACATACACATAGATGCAGACACAAGCCTGTCCAATCAAACTAAAATTTTAGTCTGTACTAGAGGTTGAATAAAACTTCACTGGCAAACTAGAGTTGTCATTAAGACTTCTACCAGTTATGAAGGGAATGATTTCTCTTAAGTTCCTAATTTTCGTCTGTCCAATGCTATTCTAACAATTGAGATCTCATATAAATAATTTTGTGATAAATAAGTAAAACTGTTTGACTTTCTCCAGGTATGGTATTATCATTTTTGTTTGGTCATCTCATTTTGTATCCCTGTCAGAGTCTCTTCACATCCTGGTCCAACATCACTATGCCAAACTGCTGTAATCACTTTCCCTTCCATAATCTTTTGGAAACAGTCCTCTTGCTTTTGCTTAAAAATGAAAGCTTTATCAGTTCCATTAGATTCTTGTTGAGTCTTTGAACCACAGACAGGCAATCATGCATCTGTAAACAAAGGCAGAGTTCCATGACTGTGGGAATGGAAGCTACTGGGTTTCCTGGGGCTCAGACCTGAAATAGTCTCAGAGCATCTCAGGCTACTTCCTTTCCCAGCAACAAAATTCACTGATCATTGCAGATTAAAGAGTGTGTTTGGGGGACAAGCAGAGTCCTTAAACAGGAAGAATGATAAAGTCACATTATTAAAATCCAACTGACATGGAAGGGCTCATACTCTCCTCTTTAGAAAGAGTCCTCAATCCTGAGATTGCTCATCCTGTCAGTATACTCAAAGGGGCTACAAGTTTCCCAATAGGAAAACCAAGGGCTGTAGAGCTTCTCAGATAGGAACAATGCACTGTAATACTACAGACTTCAAAAAGATACAATCGCTCAGTAATTACTCTATAGACAGCACATCAGTCTCAAAATCTTACTCTATGTTACACTTTATTGCTTTGTTTCTCATCTTTATGATTTCTTATATTTTAACATGGATAGTTGAAATGTGACGTTTGTACCAGAATTGTTGGGTTTGTATCTTCTTGTTTCCATTCAGACAAGACCAATATTCTTAATGGGCTTTTATTTTATTTTGTAATTTGAATGTATTAAGGCAATAAATGTGATTTTCCACTTAAAATTGTCATTATAGTTTTGGTTATTGTCTATTGCTCAGCAATTTTTTTTCTTATCAAAAATCATCTTGGTTGATTTGCTTCTTAATTTACTCCATTAAATGATGTAAATTTTGAAAAATATTTTTTCTTCTCACATTAGTTCAGAATCATAGATTTATGCATAATCTCTTTGATATTCAAATGGCAATCTTCAGTTTTGATACTGCATAACCTTTATTTTAGAATCCTATAATGTCTGTCATTGGATTCTTCTGGTTTGTGTTATTTCTAGTAATTTGTAAGCTATCTATTCTGTTTTCAAAATCACTTGTCTGTAATTTTTTTCTCATTACAGTGCTCATTTCAGTTTTAACTAAACTTCAATCATAATATATCAAACATAATGGCAAGTTTAGAATGCATAATAGAAGCATTTTCAATCTGTATAGAGTTGTTCCAGAAATAAAATAGAAACTTCTTGTTTTTTTGATGAAACAGGCAAGAGTAATTTTTAATATTTAAAACTTTGCGCTATATGTCTATTATGTTTCCAATCACATCAGACACTGCAGGGTTCACAAAAGATACCTAGTGTTGCATCACCTTGAAGTCAATTCAGGTGTCTTTCTGTCCAGAGACTGTACACTGGTGCATCACCATGAAGCAAACTCCAGGCTTCATTTACATTTCATCCAGCTTTTCACTGATACTCTCTGTTCTTCCAATCCAGAGCACTTCCTTTAATCTTTCAAAAAATGGTAAAATGACTCATTTGCAGTGTCACTTTGCCTCTCTGCATGGCCCCTGGATGCTGAGTATGACATGGTGTCTATACTGGGGGAGACACATTCCTTCATGGGAAACCATGTTCCTGGCCTCCCTCTCTCTGTGCCTTTCCAAAAAGAAATATCCTACTCCCTTCAGCTAACAGGCGACTCTAGGCCAGTCCCACATACCAGTCTCCATGAAAATGACCTGGAAAATATGATTTCTACTTTATTCAATATCGATAAAACTCTACAGTCAAGTTATATGTCATTGGCAATATTAGAGAACCTTGCAAGGCAATATAACAAAATGTACACTTGTGTGATTTAGAATATAAAAATGAAAGCATTACCAAAAGGAGACCTTTTCAGAGATAGCTTCTTAAGGAAAGTAAACTTGAGCTAGGTTTTGGAGAACATATAGAATGGAAATTAGGAGGAAGTTGTTCAACACAGGACAGTTAATGAAGAAAAAGGATAAGAAAAGAGTTCAACTCCATTGAAGGTTAATAACATAAGCTGAATTTAATAAACTAGAAGTCCCTATTTTGGAGATTACTAGACACAAAAGCAATACACTAGGGAAACAATAGGAGGTCAGGTACGTAGATCAGCTTTACATAGACCTGACGTTGTGCCCTTTCCCTCTCACTCTTCACTGAAGTGACTGAGCATGCTGTTGTGGCACTCAAAATAAAAGAGATGGGATGAGCATCACGTTTCTTGGAGTTTTACTCTAAATGCATGAACATGCATGCAAAGAAATTAACAGGGACTCAGAAATATATTAGTTGTTCAACAATTGTTAACCATTCCCTATAACTGCACACATGAAAAGTTAAGATAAAGAGAGTCTAAAATTCCCTCATGAGTCTTGGTTTTATTTTATGACTTATTAAAATTCTGGGTTTTTTTTCCACTGAGGTAATGTTAAAGAGAATTATGCATAAGTCATAGCAGTCTGGCCAGAATATGCAAAAACTATAGATGATGTTTCCAGGCAAGAAGACAAGAGACAATAAAAAGATGATTTTTAAAAAAAAAATCTGCTTTATTATTCTGGAAATGGAGAGGTGACAAACTTTTCATACAAAGATATCATGTGATGGTTGAAGACTGACTTACAGAGACATGAAGAGTGGGTAAGAATTCTAGGTTAAGCAGAGCATGAACATGACCTATTACTCACACAGTAATAATAGTAAAAATGAACAAGATGAAAAAACTCATTAAAATTTTAAGTGTAAAGACACTAAGAAGGCAGAGTACTATCTGTCAAAAATCATGACACATTTATAAGATAAAAATCAGAAGTTGCAAGAAAGATCCCAGTCATATTAAATGTCATATAAGACAAAAATACCCAGGAGAGCATTTTGGGAAAATTGTATCTTTCATGGGTGATAGAGTAGTCAAGAGAAGAAGTTTTATGACTATACACATGGCCACAAAATTTTCTCACCATAAGTAAGGGTGTTTCTTTGAAGAAATTGAAGCAAAATTAGATTATAGCATGATAAAGAGAAAGGACGTGATGGGAAATTGAAATTTACTGTAACTACAGGCTTGAGAGGAGTTTATATGTAGGGGAAAAAAATCACAGTGACATATGAAACAAGTTCAAGTATATGTGTTTCAAGTAGAAAGAAGCAACAGAGGAAGTGTGTTTTCAGAAGCACAACCACACTCACCCGTTAGTAATATCCACAGGGTCCCCTGCACATTCATGGCACATACTGCTCTCTCTGTGACACCGAGCACTCAAGTTGGCTGAGTGAAAGACCGACACACTGACAGACCGCGGAAGGAACTATAGCTGCAACTCCTAGCAGAAGTAACACACCCGGAAATTGCTAAAACCTGTAGTCCACACTTTGTTGATTTTTCAAGACCTCAAAACTGAGACTGACATGTTTCCTATTCTCTTTTACTTCTCTGAAGTAATTTCCCTTTCACTTAAATTTATCACGTGCGCACGCGCACACACACACACACACACACACACGCACAGTATGTGCCCAAAGGCTGGTAGAAAGGTCCTCACCATGCTTCAGTATTCAGAACATTTGGGTAGACAGTCTTGCTGTGTTGCAGGGACACCTTCTTTGTGGAGAATCTGGTTTGCAAACAGACACATTTGGCAGGATGTTGTTTTTTGTGAGACAACTCTACCTCAGGTGACAATCTTTTCCAGAATCTTGGAATGAATTAAGTTCAGGAACTGAGGTGCCACTGTCACTGTGCTTTCTTCATTATCTATTTCATTTTAGCTTCCTTGCTAAAGAGTATGTAAGAGAAGGAATTTTTCTCTACTTCCTCCAATTCAGTGGCCAGCTTCTAAATGACTTTAAGTCATTTTAAAAATTAAGACAGATTAAATAGAGAAAAGACTGATTACATATTTTGGGAACTGGGAAAGAGTGCAAAGGTGGGAAAAGAAAGAAAACCCCTAAAAGGCAGTTAGGACAGGCCTTTCTATACCACTTTAACAGAAGGTAGGAAAATCGGCAGGGAAAGGGAAGGGGAAGTGTTTAGAAGGAGTGCGCTAACCCAGGGTTGTGTGGTAAGCTTTGTTACGAAACCGCAACCGCAGGGCAGCTCGGAGGAAACACCTTCCCCGTCCTTCCTCCTGGAGGGTAGGGCACTTTACCGTCCAAAACCTTTCTTTATAGAAGGGAATTTAGTCACAGAAAGGTTTTCTCTTTGTACAAAATAGACATTTCTTTTTATAAATTAGTGAAATAATTCACTTTGTTTCCGTGTCTCTTGAACACCAAGAATCTCAAAATGATATGTGGCATTTGAAAAGATTTTGTTCACATTATTGGTAAAATGCCCTATATGTGGACTCTTTAAGAGAGAGATTTGTCCTCATGGTATAAACTTTATATCAATACTTAGGATATTATGTTATATAATATCCTGGAATATTCTATATTTGTATGAAAAATGTTTGTTCTTCTTAAATAAGAATGGTATTTGATAGTTTTTCTAGTCATACATTTTCCACTTAATTTAATGATTTTAATGTAATCTTTTAAACATCCACTGACAAATACATAAAATATAAGTTGCTGTTGAATTTCTGCAATTGAATATTGATATGTTTGACTAAAAGAGGTTCACAAAACAAGCATATACATATAAAAGTGCCACTTTATTCTTTCAACCATGTTGTTTATAATTTTCAAATGCAATTCTTTAAGCCAAGGAATATTCAAATGTATCAAACTAAACAAATGAAAAAAATAACATATTTAATATAGCAGAAACAGCTTGATTTACGAGGTCTAAAATTTCATATGTAATTTAGCAAGTATTACATAATACTCAGAAGTACACATTAAATTCATTTACAGTAATTTATATCAGTCCCTAATTAATGCTTTGTGCACTTTTTAAAAGTTTATGTTTCCAGAGAAACTGAAGTTTGCCTAAATGGTTTATGAATTATCTAATTAATTTAACTCATACCTTATAGAATGTGCACACTCTCAATATTCTTTCTTCCATTTAACAATGTGCAATTAACATGAAATGTTTTTAAATAGACTAATTAAATTTTGAAAAGTCAATGGACAGATAACGTAAATGAA
Organism: Petromus typicus; assembly: GCA_004026965.1. Taxonomy (NCBI): domain Eukaryota; kingdom Metazoa; phylum Chordata; class Mammalia; order Rodentia; family Petromuridae; genus Petromus; species Petromus typicus. Next base: position 39,526 of record PVIR01013674.1, read on the forward strand.
AATGTGCATTTCAATATGCATAATAACCAATTTGTTCTCAGGGTGTAAATTAGGTTTTTTGAAGCCTTTCTAACACAAAGCTACATCAACCTAGACATTTTGGAGTATTATATCCTTTCTGGGCACATTAGGACAGATCTTTTTCATTCTTTCCTGTCTCTCCTTCTCCTTCTCTCCCTACTGCTGCAGCTCCTTGGTCAGTCTCTCTTTCCTTCACTATTTCTCTTTTTCTGCATCTCAATTAAAGCAATAATATTACTTAATGTAAGTTGATGGAATTTTCTCATTTCAATCTTCATGCTTCTTTTACCTTTCAAACTGACTCTGCAACACTTTAAATTTTGGCCTAGCAAAGCAAACAAGTAATTTTGAAATGTAAGAAATGTACCCTAATTTTTGTTGCATAGAGCAAATATGTCATGATACATTTATATTTTTAGCTTTATAGCCAATATATATTGCTTCTCATCAGTCACACAAAGTTGTAAGCACATCATATTAACTGATTTAAAAGTCATTATTAAGACATTAAATACACATTTACCTCATTTCTTTGTGGTAACTACTATGATCATAACTACAGGTGAAAAAAGATAAATAATTTTTCCCAAGGCAGATAGTTTTTGATTAGTAGAATTAGAATCCAACCCCTGGCTGTTTAAATACTTTAAGTTTGTACTATGTAAGCAGAAGAAAATAAAGTGTAATAAAATCCTGACACAGCAAAAGGAAACAATATCACAAAATGAAAGCTAAAATTTTAAGCCTGAGTTCTGTTCATCAGACCATATTAGAATACTGACTGTCAGCTTTTAGACTTGATTTTCTTAATCAGTTACTCTGAGGAGTAATGCAGCCTGATGGGAAATCATCATGATGATGGTTGTAGCCACTGAAGCAAATTTGAGATGACTTTTTCAAAAGAAGGATATGATTTGATTTCTCTGATCTCTCCCTAGAAATCGTCCTTAATCTTTTGCCTCAAGGATTCTTAGACCATTTTATAAAAAAAAATACTAAGTTCACAGATATTACGTCAGGTGACTTTGTGAGTGAGGATTTCTGAAAGAAGTTCCGGAGTTTATAATATATGGAAACATCTATTTTCCCTCATGTAATACAGAAATGGCAATGGTAGAATTATAGCAACTGTGGTCACACGCATGGGCCATGTGTCATAAAGACAACTGTCACCAAGCAATGAAAGGTATTCTTCCATATATTCCCTGCAGTGATGACTTATTTCATAGAAAATTGGTAAAGTTTTCTGAATAGGTGGAATGCAAATGGGTTGTCGTGAGACCTCATGTCAGAGCTGGCAAAGTGGACGTCAGAAAAAGTTGATCAGTAAGGGTAAATAATGAGGAGAAAATAAATGTGGTAATAATAAAGAAAAAAGAAAACAAAGATTGTGTATATGGCGGGGAGAAGGGCGTGGGGAAAGGGAAAAAATGAGAATCAAGGCATGTCATATTCTGGTACAAATTCTTAATGTTGAATGTGATTATGATATGTATTCATAATGTACCAATAAAGATAATTTTTTTTTAAAAAATTGATTAGAGTGTGACCACTCACTGCTTAAGACCCAGAGCAACTAATGCAAAAATCTGTGACCCTTGAGCATACTCAATTAGCCTCAGTGGCAATATCAACAGAGTGCTAAGGTCTTAGGGAGAGGTGTAATCCCTCAGGACTTGGAAGCCAGGGAAAACTGCAGAGAAAAGGTGACTGGACCTGGGAGAGAGGAAGGGAGTAAAGGATAAAATATAGTCAGAGTCATGGCATGTTCATAGAACTTGTAAATGTGCGTGCAGTTGAATTACGCTTTTGGGTAGATAAGAGAGGTGAGATTTCGTGACGTAAGAAATGATGTTCAGGGTACAGCACAGTTCATTCTTGAATGTCTATGAATAGTGCTGCTGCATTAAGTTTATACCTGTATCTTGTACATATATTTTATTCAAAACATGCATATGTACAATATATTTTCTAGGTGCACTGTATATATAGAATGAAAATTCACTCTGCCGAATTTTTCAGTCCAGTCTTAGAAATTATGTAAGCTCTTGTGATCTCCACTCCTAAAACACCTTCTGATCAAAATTTTATTCATGTGTTTTGAGAAACCAATCCCCTTGCTAGACATACAAAGTGCTTGACCAGCACCTCGGGTTCCTCTACACTTCATTTCCTACATGCAGTCTTATTAGACAGAGCTGTAACTACTACACAGATAGATAATGACCTATTAACCCTACCAGCTAAGTTCATAAATGATTTTACAGAATGTATGTTTTCATAGACTCAGGTTGGATA
>PVIR01013675.1:7157-42244 GCA_004026965.1 Petromus typicus
CAATACTGGGTGTGGAGACCCACACCCAGCAGCAACCAGTACCACATACCACAGTGCCGGGCGTGGTGGCTCACGCCTGTAATCCCAGCACTCGGGAGGCAGAGGCAGGAGGATTGTGATGTGAGTTTGAGGCTGAGCTCAGGGCCAGCCTGAACCACAAAAGCGAGACCCTGTCTCAAAAAAAAAAAAAAAAAAAAAGTTGAGAACAGGAGCCAGGAATTTAGCTCAGTAGTTCTGGCATCTGCCTCGCAAGCACAAGATCCCAAGTTCGATTCTGGTAACCACGTACCACAATGCCAGGTGTAGGAGCTCACACTTATAATCCCATAACTCAGTAACCACATTCCACAATACCGGGCATGGTGGCTCACCATGGAATTTGTGGTTGCCATTGCCACACAGAGCTCTCCTAGTGCTTTGCTCATTCTGTCCATGGTGTTGATTGTCTACTCACTTCTCCAGTAGCTACCCAGGGGCAGGGGATCCCAGCACTTGGAAGGCAGAGGCAGGAGGATTGCTGTGAGTTCAAGGCTAGCCTGGGCTACCTAATGAGTTCAGGGGCAGCCTGAACTGCAAAAGTGAGACCCTGTCTCAAAAAAAAAAAAATGATGAGTACAGTTATGCAAATAAAACTAATCAAGAAAATTTTCAGAAAGTAAAGCAATCCTTATAAATAAATATGAAAGGGAAAATGAGAGGTACTCAAACCAAAAAGTACAACCTCCAAATAGTTCTGAGAAAACAAAAATGAAAAAAATTACTAAAAAAAACTTTTCAGGATTAAAGCAGATATGTTTTAAAATTGAAAGAGCCTGTTGAGTGCCAATTAGGCCCAGTTATATCATTATAAAATTCATATGCACACATATACACAATACCTTACAAAGATAAAATGCAGATATACAACATAGGGAAACACAGGATTGACTATTCATAAGCAGAATTGATGCCAAAAACAAGGAAACAGTATCTTTAAAGTTTAAGGGAAGTTATTTTCAACCTTAGAAGTCTCAGGTAAACTATTAATCAAATTTGAGGACAAAATATAGATCACATCAGACATACAAAGAGCCAAAATATCACTATGGACACACACTTCCAGAAGATATTATTTGCATACATATTACAACAAAACCAGAAGAAAGCCAAATGGAAAGGCAATGGGGATTTTTTAAAAGTTAAACTATTTCTAGAAATCTAACAAAAACAAAAATCCCTAAATGATGATTACATCAGACTTAGAAATGATTAAAATGCAAAGAAGTCAGTTAGCACCACTAGATCTTCAAGGAGAACCATGGATTCCAAACGAGCTGGAGCTGGAAGATATCATGACGGTGGTCAAAGTATGTGCTTTTTTTTCTCCCAACAAGGAAAAAGAAAAGTAAAAAGTCCAGAAGAAATAAAAAAAATAAAATTTGCAGAAAAACAAGTATCAAACAAACAAAAACATGATATGATTTTCAGTTATTTGTGAACGTTAGAAATGATTCCATTTACACGACCCAGCTGCTATGAATACTGTTCTTCCAACTGTAAAGGAGTTCAAACACTGGACCTTGTTATGGCTGTGTCTAGATGTCCCCAGAGCCACACGCGGTCTTAGGAGAGGCTTTTTCGAAGGTGGCTGACTCTAGAGTATGTGACTGATTCATGGCGTAATACTAGGCCAGAGGGCCCTGGGATTAAGAGTGTTAGTGCTACTAGCTTTAAGTAGTCTCGATAAGATTATAGGGGCAGGAAGATACTATTAAGATGTCTTGTTGCTTTTGCTGTCTTCCACCACCATGAACTGTTACTGCTCTGTCACCCTGTCTGGGAGCCGCCAATCATGGACTGAAATCTCTAAGTACTGTAAGCCAAATAAATCTTTCCCCCTTTAACTTTGGGTGTTGGGTATTTTGTCTCAGCAGTGGAAAAGAAGTAACTAACATAGACCTAGAGAGGAAAAATACAATCTCCATACCCTCCGTGGTTCTACTGTGAACAGTGCTACCATACATAGCTTTAGTCTTAATCAGGTAGTCAAAAGTCTAGAAGCTACATGATGGTTACAGAAGAAAGAAAATATTTAAGTGCTTTAGCCTTGACAATATAAAAACAAATGGTTAAACAGAAAGAAGTGGGGAATGGGTGGAAAGGAGTCAAGAAATAGAGTTGTTATGGTAGGAAACAGAGATTTCAGGATATTTATAGGTAACCTGGAAATCCTTGGGGGAGTTAAAAATAATAATGTAAAAGTCAAAAGTTGTGTGAAAGGAAAAAAAATGTAAAAAGGGAAATGAGGGTATGGGGTGTTGTGTAAAGGAACTAAACTCATCTCTCACAGCAGAGATATAGAAATGTTTAAAGGTAATAAATCAAAAAATTCAGAACACAACTATTCCACTAACCATCACTTTGCTTCTTTTCTTAGCCTCTACAAGGGCTTTGTGGAGACAAATTTCAACAGCTTAGTTCACTATTTAAAATTTATGTAAGGAAATGTGAACTTTTTGGCTTATTAAATTTCACTGTAGTAGGCAGATATGTTCAAAATCTAAGAAGTACAAAAACTAAGAAGTCCACTGGACACATTCAATAAATATTTATTACAAATGACCCTTTTCCCTATTAAAGGACAAGGATGTACAGGTTAGACCAACACTCCTTCATTCCTCCTCCTGCTCCCAGCACAATGTGGTGACATGCAGCCATCAGGCAAAGCTGGCAATGCCACTAAAACATAAACAAGGTACCAGGCCTCTGTGGAGGAGGAGGCCTGGATCCTGGCCCAGCCACTAACCATGCAACATCTGCCAAGTCCTAGTTTGGGTGGAATCTCCACACTTTTAAATGTGAAGAGCAAAATGTTTTAATCTTTGGTTCGGTTCGGTTAACCAAAGCAAATACAACCGCATGCCAAAGCGTCCAGGAGCAGCAGCGAGCGGAGCTCACACAGGCTCTCATCTGAGGACCACGGAAGCTGCTCTGGTGCCGGAGAAGGGCTGGACTGTTGGGATGTAAGCCCCGTGGGAAGACTCCTGACTCAGGTCCCCCTCCTGAAGGATGGGGACCGTGAAAGGACCCCTCCCACGGGGCTGCAGAGATAATCAAATATATGATCATGTGTAAAAGCTCACACTATCGTTCTTTAACAGGAGATGCCTAAACAAAAGCTGTTTGACTATGGCTTCTCTCTTAGGACTCTTCTAGGTGCCATCTACTAAGGGGTGGAATAACAAAGGAAAGAAACCTGTCCTGCTGAAATACCAAGTTTGAGGCAGGAAAGCTCCTAAGGAAGACAGGCCAGCCAGAAGTCATCCACATCTGACCTGGGCTCTCATGGAGCCAGGGAGCGCTTCACAGCTCCAGGTGGGGCACCTTATCTACCTGCCCCATGTGAGCAGCTTGCTGGGGCAGAGGGAGGCCGGCCAGCTACTCTCCGAGGACACAGGATGGCCCTCAGGAGCAGCCCACACTAGTGCAATGTCAGTTTCCCTCACCCTGGCCACAGCCACAAGCACAGGAGTCCAAAGCCCTGTTCAGCTTCTGAGGACTCAGTTGAAAAGACCTCTGCACCTAGAAATGTTGCCCCAGTCACAGCATCTAATAATGCTGGGCCATGTTACATGGGAGGAATGCTCAAGGACTTTCCTCTCCTTCAGCCCAGAAACTGCAACTCTGCCATGTGTTCCTAGGTTGTCCACCTGTGTAGGTGACCTGGATACACTACCCCATCCATGGGAAAGGGAGGTGCTAACTCTAGGTCGCTCTGCTGGAGACCTACCCACCTCACTTAGAAATGTTTCTCTAAAGACAAATACTGGGGCTGGGGGTACAGCCCAGTGGTAGAGCTTTTATTTTGCTTGTGTAAGGCCCTGGGTTCCATCCCAGCACTGGGAAAAACAAGGATAACATGCTGGACTCTGAAGTCTTTCCAACAAAAAAATCTCTCAAGCCCTCCCTGTGTGACACGTTATCCTCAGTCCCCACTGCCGCCTTCCCTCCCTCCCACGAAATCCTGGAGGGTTCCTCACCAGGCTGGGGATCACTGCTCCCCAGAGCCACCCTCCATCTCAAGAGGGCCTATACCTGCTCTAGATCCCGTCACTCTTACACAGCCCAGCATCCTCACAGGAAGGTATTCAGCGCAGGTGTGTGGACTGAAGTAAACTCAAAATGGAAATTCTTCCAGGCGTCAGTTTCAAATACACATGTCAAACACTACTTACCACTGCTTGTCCCTATCTCTAGCTCCTTAGTTTCAGGGGGGAAATATGGCAGTAGATTTATCTTTTACAAGACAAATGTCTACATTTCAGTTGTTAAAAATGAAAATAGCTGCTTTATAAACACTACAAAAATACTTAACCATTTTCATATCTTACTTTTTAATGACATTTATATATCAACTTATACCCCCAAAGAGTCATTAAAGTAACTCTACATCTTATTTACAATCTTGGTCTTCAGCTGGAATTACTCAGCTGATGTATCACTGGTCTAACATTAATCACTTTTTTTTATATATAAGAATTGGCACTCATAGCTGATAAGCTAAGCAAACTGATGACTACAGCAAAATCGCATGCCCTTCCGACGCATAGGGAAAATGGGCAAATGTCAAGACAGCCCATTCTGCCTTTGGTGTTTGTCGCCCTCTGGTGGTCAATTCAAGGAAGTTCCCACACTGGGAAATGGAATAGTACATATTTCACACAGGGCTCCTTTGGCCCAACAGAGATAGCTTTTACGCTATGTCTTAGGAATTGAGCAGGTCCTGATCCTCTGCACCCCATGTGTGTGTGTGTGTGTGTGTGTACCAGAGAAGGAATATCCTCTGCAACCCGTGTGTGTGTGTGTGTGTGTGTGTGTGTGCGCGCGCACATCAGAGAAAGAATAATACCAGCCTGAGCAGAACAAGATGAGCAGCATGACCTTGCTTTCTGCAAGGCACACACAAGTGGACGGGCAGATGGGATAAGTGGAAAGGTAGATGGATAGAGAGGCAGATCAATAGAAGAATGGACGGAAGGGTGGATGGAGGAGAGCCTAAGAGACTCTCATGGAATTTAATTCTATACTAGGGCTTGAATTGAGGCTGAATAAAAAGACACAATCCCAATAAAAATGAGATCAATTTGTGACAAGAAGAGATGAACATAAAAGTAAATGACCTCTAGAAAAAAGAAAACAGACAAAAACCTGATGGTTGTGGAACTACCCACAAAGATTATTATTACCTCGAGGGGACTGAATGCTCTTCAACCCAGGGGAAACTGTCACAGTGTCTGATTTAGGGCCGCCAGGCAGGTAGAATGTCACACTCATGCCAGCCGACCATCCCAGGCCCCAGATGGTGACTGAAGCACCTTCAGCCAGATGCTCGGGAGCCAGACTCGGGGTAAGAACATCGACTTTGGGGCTAGCTCCAAAACTGGGTCAGAGCCTGAGTGAAGGGGAATTCCTATTCTAGACCAGACAGCAGCACGAACATGCAGCCCCCAGCTCAGCACAAGCCAAGTGACCCCCAGTCACCGCGCTGGGCTCTGAAGGGTCCTCGCTGGCCCGTGGCCAGGCACGTCTAATTCAGGAGATGCCCCTGATCTCATCATTGATCTCTCCAGCTCTCTATGAAATCATAAACACTTTCCATCTAGTCTTGGCAAGGCCCTTCCAGAACACAATATCCCATTGTAAACCCACAGCACAAGGGATAGGCAGCATGCTGAAAAGGTGGACTCTACCTTCCTCGGACCTTCTCTTCCTGTCTGACACTCACTGCAGAAGCTATGTGTAAAGATCATGTTCCGAGCATCCCACCCAAAACCACATTTGTCCCTCTGCTCTCGGAGACAGCAGAAGTTGTCGTCATCTTACACACTTTAAGTTTTATGACTTGAAGATGGTCAGTCTCTGCTCTTCTCCCAAGACCTTTTCTCCTGCTTTGGCCTGGGAGGGTGGCCAGTGGCCTGGGCAGTGAGCACTCCCCATGCTGGCCTTCTCACCCAAAGCTGCTTCCCAGCATCCAGACTCAGCCTCCTAACCCTTTCTGCTCTAAGACTGCTGCCAAAGCTGAGCATGTGGAAAAAGACCTATTATAATCCTCACAGACTGAGATGTAATTTTAACCATTAGCAAAACTGAGCTTAATTAAGCAAGCTTCCACCTGCCCTGTGATACCTACCCATGTGGCTCTGCTATATATGTACTGGTTCCCTGAGCCTTAATATGGCTCTATTTTTATAGAAGTGGAGAGGCTACGCGACTTCTGAAGATCATAAATTCAGAGGACTCTTCAGGATGCAAAGCCAGAGTCCACACTCTGAATGGCCTCCCTGCGGCGTGTGGAGCAGGCACAGCATCCCAGCTGTTTCCATGCACGTCAGCTCCACCCAGCTCTCTGACAGTTTCCTACTGGGCACACCTCCCAGCCTTTCTCAGCACTGGGCACTGGGCTGCAATGAGAGGAGCCAGCTTCTTCCAGCTACAGTCTTGGTCGTTGCCCTGTCCAGAGGTCCTTCCTCATCCAGGCGCTCACGAGCCATTTTGTGACCTCTGGCATTGTTTACCTCGTTGTGACACACAGCAAGTGCCTTAAACAATGGAATTTTATTTCCATGGTCCTGGAGGCTAGAAACCCAAGACCAAGGTGTCAGCAAGTTAGCTTCCGGTGAGGCTTCTCCTCCTAGCCTGTAAGTGGCCACCTCTTGCTTTGTCCACAGATGGGGTCTATGGTGTCTCTTCTTCTTATATGGAAACCACACTTATCAAATCAAGGCCTCAGCCTAGATCTCATGTAAGCTTAATTACTTCTTTACATATGCAATCTCCAGATAGTCACGCTGCAGAGAGCCACGTGTTATGGGTCGAACTGTGACATGCCCACTCCAAAACTCACATTAAAGACCTACCCGACAATGTGACTGTTACAACTGTCACTTGGTTACAAGCAAAACAAATGCTGCAAGGGGGCTGCAGTATCTCGGGAACAGATGACAGAGGGACCACTTGTGGGGAGAGGTCTTTCTGAAGAAGGGACAGTTGTGGGAGCTCTAAAATATACATCAAAATTATACAAATTCATACATAAAGCAGGGTGTGGGCAGTGCTGGCAGCACACACAAGCCCCCATCCACAGTGAGAAAACATGGCAAAAGCATGCCACCACATGGGGCCATTGAGTCGGGCCAAGGGGCAGAGGGTGGGGAGGGACCACGTAAGGCCTTCGAGACAGGATGAGAACTGGAGCCTGGGAACCCTGGGAGGCCACAGAGGAACATACAATTGTACTCATTTGTCACGTGCTGGGGTTCTCAAGTGCAGCCCCACCTAAAAATTCAGCAGCACGTGGGACAACTTGCTGGAATGCAAACTCTCTGGCCCCACCCTGAGGTGCCAGACCAGACATTCTGGTGACAGGACCCAGCTCCTAAGAGTTCCTCTTGGAGAAGCTCCTTTATGAGGGGAAACCAGCTGTCTTATGCTAAAATATCTACCTCCATCCGGGATCAACCACAGAGGATGGGCCATACCTCCTTCACATCTCTCTCTCTGTCTATTCTCCAGACTCACAGTGGCGTCCCCCCTCCCTTCCTCCCTGGGACATCTTCCCTGCCTCCACACAGGCTGCAGGCTCTCCGGTCCCCTCTACTGGCTAAACATCTTATTTTCCCTTTCCTTGTATTCTTGGTCATCATTTAAATTGACATGGCATTTTGGACACAAAGCAGCGATGGCTATTAGAGCAAGGCTTTGAGAGAACATCTGAAAACGCTGGGGAACGCCATGCAAAGGAGAGATTATCATAAAAAATAGACATCTGGGCAAAGTTTAAAAGGACTGATGCTTGGCCTTGAGCGAATGTCACTGTGGCAAGTCCCAGTGACAGTCTGCTAATATATCAAGAATGCACGTAAAAGAGAAGGATCCGTTTTTCCACTCATCAGCCAGAGCAGAAGGGGCAGGCACGTCTTGGGTTTCAGCCGGGGAAATACAGAACGTGTGTTTGAGCTATAGGAGGGAAGCTGCCAAGAGGAGCCACAGACGCTCCTGATGAGGTCACAGCTGTCAGAGCCGCTGTCCAGCAGGGAGACTTGGCAGGGTTAGCCCAGAGAGGCTCCACCCCGGCCAGCTCTGTGCAGGGTCCTCCCCACCTTGCCTGAGTGCCACAGTTTGAACCTTAAATGTCTGCCAAAAGCCCATATGTTGTCCAGCCTGTGGCAGATGGAACCTCCTAGAACCTCTAGGAGGTGAAGTTAGTGGAGGGAGGTCAGGTCACTGGAGGCCATGCCCTGGAAGGGGACATGAGAGCACTAGTATCAATAGCCTCCTATGACACTTACTGCAGCCATTACATATTGCCTTGCCATTGGCCTGAAAGCAATGGGTCAAGTGTCTACAGGTTGAAACTTCTGAGCTTATGACCTTTGAGACCATAAGTCAAAATGAACTTTTTCTCTAAGTAGATTATGTCAGGCATTTTGTTACAGTAACAGAAAGCTAACTAACACACTGGGCAATACCATTGGCTGGCAAGGTCCAGATGGGAAGAGCAGGTTGATCATTTGGGTTATTGAGGCTTTAGATAACCAGGACTCCAAGGGATTCTATGTATTTCTGTAAAACATTTCCACTTGTTTTGCGTGGAGGTCAGGATTACAGGCATGTTTCATGGGAAAGCCCATTTACTCTTCCTACATCCACCTCCTGTCTTCCCAGGACCAGCAGCAGTAACAATAACAATCATCACATCAGGGGAGGCTCTGAGCTCTGAGCACCTGGTCCATGCTAGCAGTACATATACAGCATTCCTTCGCCTATGCCTCCCTTTCATCATAAGCTCCACTTTACAGATGAGAAAACTAGGGCTTCTTCTCTACTTTTCTCTCTCCAGGAATCCAGACAATGGCTGAAACAGCTTGGATCAGACTTGAAGAACCAGTTTCCCTTCACACTCAGATGCTTCATCTCCAGCCTCTCCTGGGGCCTTAGTCACACACAGTTCCCTTCTGGGACCAGCTGGGGCATCCGACAGGATTTTAGAACCAAATGCCCATCTCGCCTCACGTCCCTCCAAAAACTACCAGAAAATTGCCATGGAAATGGGGCCAGAGAAAGCACAAGGTCGGGGGCTCCATTCTGAGCCAGTATACTCACGCTGTCACAGCTGCACCTGTCTGTGGGAAGAGCACCCTTTGTGAGGATGGGGTCAGCGCAGGCCCTCTGTGAACCACGGTGGGTCCAGGAGAATTGAGGAGAGTTTCCTCTTCCTTCCGCAGGCTGTTATCAGGCCTAGAGTCAAGTGAGTGAAATTTATTCCTTTTTGACAGTAAAACTGGATTCAAGCCACAAAATGTATATTCCTAGGGAATCTATATCTCTCTTCCAGCTGCACTTATCTCAAGGGATCTTACAGCAGGCTTTGCTCTCATGCAAAGAGATTAGAGGGCACAGGGAACAAAAGAGTATGGAGCCACGGGGAGGAGAAAAAGAGCCTTCGAGGGCTTGTCTCTCCTGCTGCTCTGTCCAAACCAGCACAAGGGTTGGCTGGGGAAGGCGAGGCAGAGGTGGCTTTGGGGGCTCTGGTCCCATGGACAGTACACTTCACACTCAGACAGCCACATGATGATCACCAAGACTTGCCAGTCTTTGTTCGTGAGTGAGCTCTGAGCTACTTCATCCCGAGCAGTCCAATCTCCCTGGTCATGTGCTGGGCTTCAGTGCCACAGTGCCCACGCTCTATCTACCGTGATGACCGCACACGCCTGGGGTGGACAACCTCAGAAGAAGGATGCAGAAATGCTCTGTGTGGATGGTCAGCTGCTCACGCTGGCATGGAACCGCATTGTTCCAACTGTGGCTCAAGAAGCTCAGTTTCTGACATCTTACACTCCCCAGAACATACAGAGAATAAACAGTGTGAAGGTCAGATAAATCAGTCAGCCACCTGCATGGCACCAGAAGCTGGGGGAGTCACTGCTGATCTCACAGGGGTTGATGCTGCCATCATCACCTCAGGCCTCGCACTCTTGTCTATAACTGGTGAACAGTACTGTCCATCGGCAGCCACAGAACCAGATCTATCTGTGGAAGGAAAAACAAGCCAAATTGGAAGTGTTCAGTGCAGTGGTTTTTAGTATATTCACCCCAAGCTGTGCAACCACTGTAACTAATTTTAAAAAGTGTCTTTACCTCCAAAGGAACCATTACTAGTCACTCCCCATCATCCTCCTTGCAGTCCTTGGTAATCAACCCTTCTACTTTGTTTCTCCATGGATTTTTCCATTCTCAACATTTCTCATAGATGGAATCACAGAACAGACTCTTTATATTTGGATCCTCCCAGGCAGCACAGTGATGTCAAAGTTCATCTACGTTGTAGCATGTGCAAGGACTTTATTTCTGTACACACCTTAATAATACTTCATTGTATGAAAATACCAGATTCTGTTTATTCATACATCAACTGACAGTTGGTGGAAGTTTGGGTTATTTTCAATTTCTGGATGCATGAATAATTATGCTGTGAATATCTGCATACTAGTTTTTGGGTAAACATAAATTTTCAATTATCTTGTGGGCAATGTTCTCATGAATACCTAGAACCACTGTGTTATCTGGCAACTTTAAACTTTTGAGGAAGTTACTAGTTTTTCAAGTCTGTGACATGTTGAATCACCACCAGCTGGAAGTATCTTTTCCTACAGCTGTCTTAGTAGATATTGAATATTTCTTCCTTGTGCTTTTGCTTAGTATGTTCCTAATAATAGAGAGATTGAAGATTTTTCCTGTATTTACTAGAAATTAGTAGACCTTCTTTGGAGAAAGGTCTCCAGATTTTTGTACACTTTTTAGTTGGGCTATTTTGATTTCTATTGTTCAGCTGCAACTGTTTTTTCTATAGACACTAGATCCCATGATATAGTTGATTTATAAATATTTTCCCACTCTGTAAATTCTTTTCACTTTCTTCATAGTGTACTTTGATACATGAAATAATTTTTAATTTTGATGAAGTGCAATTCACTCACTTCCTTGGCTAGTTATGCTTATGGCATCACATCTAATAGATCAATGCCTAAATCAAGTCACAAAAATCTAAACCTCTCTTCAAAGAGTTGTGTAGTTTTTTTTGTTTGGTTGGTTTTTTGTTTGTTTTGTTTTTTGAAACAGGATCTCGTTTTGTAGTTCAGGCTGGCCCTGAGCTCAGCCTTGAACTCACAGCAATCCTCCTGCCTCTGCCTCCCAGTGCCGAAATAACAGGTATGAGCCACCATGCCTGGCACTGTGGTGTGTGGTTCTGACTGCTGGTGGCTGTGAGATACCACGCCCAGCACAGTTGTATGTGGTTACCGATCGAACCTGGGCCTGTGCACTTCCCCTACCCAAAGAGTTGTATAGTTTTAACTCAGACATTTAGAATGAGATCACTTTGAGTTAATTTTTGGATATGGTGTGAAGTATGGGTCCAACTTCATGCTTTTACAGGAGGAACCCAGGGCCTCGCCATGCTAGGTAAGAGCTCTACCACTGAGCTGCATCCCCAGCCCTCAACTACCCAGTGGCCTCCATACCATGTTTTGAAAATACTATTCTCCTTCATCAAATTGTTTTGGAAATATATATGAGTATCACTCGACCATCACTGAGGATTTATTTCTAGACTCTATTTCATCGTTCACCTATCTTGATACAAATTACCACACGATCTTGTACTACAACTTTGTAGTCAGTTTTCCATCACAAATGTGAATTCTCATACTTTGTCCTTCTTTATCAAGGATATGTTGGCTATTGTGGATTTCTTATAATTCCATATGAATTTTGAAATCAGTTTGTTATTTCTGAAAAAAAGAAAAGAAGGCAGCTGGAATCTCAGTAGGGATTGTACTTACTGGCTCACTTTTTATCAGGTGATGAACCAAAAACTGCAAAAGTGGGGCTCCTTCCTCAAATCTCAAAACACCTTTGTTGCCAGAATTGATCTATAAACATGGTAGTGAAGGTGGGGACAGCTTAAATGCCAATGAAGTAACATTAAAATCAAATTTTGTTACCAAAGATTCTAAATATCTTTATATCTCCTATAAACAATGTATGTCTCTATCATTTTTCTCTCCCTAAATTTGATTTTCTAATCTCTACTGGATTGGATGAACACTCAGCACTGGCCAAACCACCAAGCTCTCCCTGGGGAGATGGGGTACTGAGAGTTCCCCTCCTGAGACTTCCTCCCTCTTCCCCAGCCCTTGCCAATAGGGGTCTGGGAAATGTACAGTCCCCGCTGGGAAGAGGGGAAGAGCAAGTGGCCTCAGACCTGCTTTCGTGGCTACTGGTGATACTGAAAGGGACTAGGGGCATCCTTTATTTCCATTGTTTCTGCTCTATTTCCTACAAGTTCCTAGTGGGAAAAAGCATCCAGACATTTTCCTCAAACTTTTGAGCACCTCCTACCACATTTTTCTATTGAGAAGAACTTGCAGGCAGCAAAAAACAAAGAAGGGATAAATGCTTAATAATCCACAGGAAGCCAGGGAGAAAGAGCTGTTTATTTATACCCTGACTTCAGGCTTCAGTAGAGATTTACATATCATCGTGGTTCAGGATTTCTAGACGATACACGACCCACTCTCAGCAAAATCAAAGATAATTGTTAATTCTTAGCCTCTGCAAAGAACATCATTAATTAACCCTGGACCTTCACCTCTAAACACACCTGAGAAAGCATTTCATTGTTGAACTCATGTTGGCCTCACTGAGAATCATCCCTCAGAGCAGGAGTAGTTTGAACGGCCTCCCAAGCGGAAGGGGATGAATTAGCTCTGGCCACCCACAAAGGAGGCAAAAACACTAATTGGTTTATAATACAAGAGAAAAAAGGAAATAACCTAAATGCCCAATGACAAGGTGTTGGTTACATAACTTAATAGGCTATTTATTTAACAGACTTTCACAGTGCTATTAAAAATGACAATGTCATTTGATATACAATGTTACAAGTAAATTATATGTCTAAAAAATAGCACCTATAAGCGGATCTCCTTGGTAAAATCTAAGGAGATATGTCGGCATGTCATTGAAAAAAGTCTGGAGAGACATATAATGAAGTCTAGCAATTATATTATTATATGTCTAATTATTATTATATCTGGAAAAGAGTCTGCTGCAGAATTTTAGTCTTTTTTCTGTTTGCTTCTCTACTTTTTCAAATATGTTGTCAGTAAATCTTAGGAGGAGCTGGGAAAATTTCTGGGCCTGCAGCTTTAAGATTCAAGAGCCGGCCTCACTTGGGAAACACTAGATCATCAGGAGTCATTAGGAGAAAACTACTCACTTTCCAGAAGGTTCTCCCTTGGTATCTGAACCCTCATCAAATATTAGAACCCCATCATCCACACCGGGAAAATCTAGAGAAAAGAGAAATGAACTGTAGCTCCAGGGGAAATTTATTAGGCAGCAAAAAGTCCTTCTTGCTACTTCTCAGGCCTGGGTCCCCTAAAAATGCAAAGTTCCTTATTTCACACCCAGAAGAGCTGACATCTTATTTAGGGGAAAGGGTGAGGATGTTGCCTGCCTCCAGGGCCCTAGCACACTCCTCCCCCATGAGGATGGAGGATGATGAGACTCTGCTTTTGTGCTGCCTGCTGCAGGGCTCAGACTGGAGATCTGAAGAGGGCACATCAAACCCTCAACCCCCACGAGTGACTGTGGCTAAGAAATAGCCTGGGCAACAGAAAGAGTGGACTGCTGACGTCAGGGAGGGGAGGACAGTCAGTCTGCTCCCCACCCAGAAATAAGGAACTGAGACCTCTCCTCCCTCCAGGGCTTCCTCTTCAGCACACTGGGTGAACTAGTGAAAGCAAAGGCCACAGGCAACAGAAAGTGGCCACAAGGACACAGGATGGGACCATGTCCTGAAGCTTGCCAGATGTCTCCTAAGGATACTTGTTGTCAGAGTCTGGGGTCTACTTTTTGTGCATAAAAACCTAGGGAGATTTAATCCGGAGGATCTTTCTTTCATAAAAATATTTATTTAGCACATCACCTTTTGACAAGGACACGCTTGCATTTCAAGCTTACAAGGAAACTAAAGCAGACTTTCTGCAACTGCCAGTATTTTCAGCGTCTGGCATGACTTCACAGGAGCACAGCTACTCCTCTGCTCTCAGCAACACTTGACACGTGAGGTGCTGTCAAGGAGCCAGGGCCTTAGTCACCCCGTGCGATGCATTTAAAACCACACAAGCCCACCTGCATCCCGCGCCTGCCCCTGCAGAAGAGGTCAGCATGAAGTGTGGGAATGGGATGACATACCTCCATCAAAGACCCCACGCTTCGCTCTTTTCTCTTCTCATCTTCCCTCTCTCTTGTGTCCTCCTTATGGTGAAGTCCTAACCCACATATCTATAAATGTGACCTTAACTGGAGATGGTCTTTATAGTGAATTAACCTGCAATCGTTAAGGTGGGCCCCCATATAAATGGCTGTGTCCTAATAAGAAGAGAAAATGTGAAGACAGACAGGTACATGTGTTAACAAAGATGGCCATTTGCAGGCCAAAGAGAGACCAGGGTCCTGGATGAGACTTTTCCCTCACCACTCTCAAAAGAAACCAACCCATGTGGCCAGGGATTTAGCTCAGTGGTTCCGGAGCCTGTCTTGCAAGTGCAAGGACCCAGATTCAATCCCCCGGAAACCACATAACAATACTGGGTGTGGAGACTCACACCCACCAGCAATCAACACCACATACCACAGTGCCGGGCGTGGTGGCTCACGCCTGTAATCCCAGCACTTGGGAGGTAGAGGCAGGAGGATTGTGATGTGAGTTTGAGGCTGAGCTCAGGGCCAGCCTGAACCACAAAGCGAGACCCTGTCTCAAAAAATAAATAAAAAAGAAACCAATCCACGGACCCTGTGACCTCAGGGCTCTGGCCTCCAAACTGGGAGACAATAAATCCCTGCTGTTAAAGCTCTCAGTCAACCCAATCAAGAAAACCAGTGGCCAATTTTCATTCATTTGCTTCCTCCTGGTCTGAACTTTCTAAATAACGTCAGACTGTGTATGCTATTTGGCGCAGATTGCCCGGCATTAATGAACAAAGTCATTTCTTCAGTTATCAACTTTTCTCTCTAGACTACTCCATACTATGTTTCTCAACTTTTAAACAATCCAAATCAAAACCCCTACCAGCTCTCCAAACACTCCAGCTGTAGGTTTTGTGGACCGAGGGAACCCTCAGCGAATTCTCCCTACATGCACTGTTGCAGGACCCACATCGGAGTGATTCCTTCTGCTGTTTCCTGCCTTTGCACACTGCACAGACCCCAGACACCTCGGCACCTGTGATTTGGGCCCTCGTTTAGACAGCAACCAAACTAGTCACACTGGCTCATGGCACAGCCAAGACTTATTCCTCTCCTCAGAATATCAACCTGAACAATATCAATTGTTATTAAGAAGACTTCACCAGTAAAGTGTTGGATGACCCTTTCAGAATCTGCTCTGCACTTTCCAGGCCAATGAAGAGAGTAATTACAGGCTGCCCAGGAATAGTTCATATATCCTTAAGGGAGTCCTTAAAAGAGAACATTTCTGAATGAGCCTATGTCTTATGTGAGAAACAATCTTAGAATACGCCATGTCGTTGGTCTCCATAACATGGCCAGATGACAGCTCCAAACAGTCTACAACTGACACTGGCTGTGAAGAAAAGTGGGGGAAATTCACGATTTTATTTCAGTTCCTGCTCAAAATTCCATCTTCTTTTTCCCACTCTCTGGAAGCCAATAAAAGAATCACAGTGGAAACGCTGCCCTTCGCTTTTTGGCTCTCATGAAGCTTGCTCACCACAGGGGTTACCCTTAAGCCTCTTGCCAAGGAGAGATGGACCCTGCTGCCAGCTCTGAGCACAGGGTACCTGCTCTGGGTCAGGGCAACCAGGGGAAATGGCAGAAAGCTGAACCACACGTTTAATTGGAGTTGACAATATTGAAGATGTGGCTGTTCTAAATCAACAAGCTATTGATCACACAAAGATTATCTCAGATTTCAGATTATAAAGTATAAAGACTGCACATTCCCTCTGGCCAAGAAATACAGTCTTGAGGCCTAAGAAAACATTCCCTGACATCTGTTTGTACAGGGAAGTTTTTAACATGTGCAAGCGCTTTGCAGAAACATAAATGGACAAGTCGAATCTTTCTAAGAGAAGTCTCTGGAGGCCACCCTCATCTTATTGGGGAAACCAGGACTTCTCAAGGAGAGAAGGTACTAGAAACTAGGAGCAGTGGGAACAAACAACAACAAAACAACCTGCATGGGTAGGAGGACACTTGGGGGAATGGCGAGGGAACTCTAGCCTGGCAGAGGTGGTCTGGTGGGACCGGGATGACAGCAGGAGGCCACCCGTCCTGTGAACATCCGATACACCCTGGAAGGAGGTTTGTCACTTCTGGCAAGATGCTTGATGTGGAAAGTTTGCGTCAGCCAAGATGCTGGAGTTAAAACTGGATCTAAATAACACACACCATGTGTGCTGGTTATTCTTTTAATTATTTGTTGAAAGCCAGCAGAATGGTCAGCATTACAAGCACTAAAATAAAAACAGCTTTGGCCAGAGAGCTCATAACCTCATTGATTTTTGCTAGTTAGCCTAGAGTATAAAAATAAAGCTCTCTCTTACCTCTTAACTACCCATACCACTAGCCAAAAAAATTAAAAACCCTTAAAAATAAAAACAAAAGAACCAACCCACAGGACTGAAAAGCCAAAAATTATAAGAGATTTCACAGTCCTGTAGGAAGGGGGCTCGTAGGACAAGCTCGGACACTTGAAAAAGGAATTGAAAGGGGAACAAGAACTTGATGAAGGGAGAAACCCACTCCCTGCCGTGTTGGGCTTGCTCTCTCCCCACCCCCAGGGGGCACAGGGCCCGCCAGAGTCTTCTCATCATTACAACTGCAACTCCACAACTCCCTGTCGGCAAGTGGCAGCTGCCAGGGCCCACCGGGTAGCTAAATCGTTTATGTTGTTTGGGGAACTTGGGACCAACACAGGAAATTGTTTTCGTTCAAAAAAATAATTGCAAGGAGAAATAAATAAATAGGAATTGTGGACGGCTTTTTTCTCCGATTAATGGTAACAAGGTGACCTCAATACCGCAGCTTGGAAGGAAAAAAGCCCAAAAGATGTAAGGTCCACAGGGTATCCCTAACAGGGAAGCCACTCTGCTAAGGGCAAGAATGGCCCATCTGAACCTGAGCCACGCTCACTTACTGCAAAACTACAGTCAACTGCATAACATCTTTGAGCCCCAGTTTTCCTATCTGTAAAATAGGGACAACCACATCTTTCTACATATGATTATAGGACATTTGACACAATGTGACATGTAGTGCACCTGACTCAGCTAACTCCCTACTATGGCTCAGGGGATCATTGCTGAGAAGGAAGAAAGGACCCCATGCAGAGGGAGTCAGGAAGCCCCATCACTGAGAATGCTAGCCGCACAGTGGAGAAAACCAGCAAGGACGCTCTTCCTGTCCTTCACCTGCTACCGTCAGGAGTGAAAACAACGTGGTTTGTGAGCCGTGTAGGTGCTCTGCAAGTCTTGGCTACGTCAGAAGGTTGACTTTAATGTCCACTTCTACTGCACCTGCTCTGTGTCAGGTCCTGTTCCCGAGGGCTACTCATCTGGCATCGTACCACGGGCGGGGGTCATCAGGAGGAGATGAAATGGTGGAGAAGCCTTTATTGCCAGCGCTCTCAGCCCTTATATACAGCCCCACTTCCTTGTTTTCAACCTCCCCCAACCTGCCCTATAGGGGGTAGTCTTTGTCTATTTGTTTTCCTTTAATCACTGTGGCCCGGAGGGGCCGATGTTTAGCTGTTTACCTGCTGCCTTGCACTTCCTTGATGGAGCCGGTGTTCTTTAGCCTCAGGGGACCCCACAGCTCTGAATCCAAGCTCCTCAGCCAGTGCGCAGAGGAGGCAGGTGTGAAGCTGAACTCAGAAACAAGGCTGGTCTGCTCTATACAGGTGCCTTGCTCTCCTGAACTGTGGAGCAGGAGATGGAAGCCTCACCTAAGTAGTGTAGTCAAAGATGGCTTCAGCCTGTATACCTTTCACGTAGCCTCCATGGCCTCTTTCTGTTACAGCAAACATCCCAGGGCAGCTCTGCTCCTGGAGTGCACTGGGTAAAAGAAGGGGATTAACTGGTCAGATGGTCTAAGAATTTTGGTTAAAAAAATGAAAGCTAAATTAGAGATAACTAATATAATATCCTCAATATAATAATTTAAAAGATAGTTTTGAAATTCCTATTTAGAAAAAGATTTTCAGTGACTCTCATTCTGTCTCACTTTCCCATATGTGCGCGTGCATGCACTCTCTCCACAGTATTATGTATGCATAAAGCTCTCTGTTAAAGAAGCCATCTCTTTTTCTTGTTTTGTTTTTTTGAGACAGGGTCTCGCTTTGTAGTTCAGGCTGGTCCTGAACTCATTATGTAGCCCATGCCAGCCTCAAACTCACAGCAACCCTCCTGCCTTGGCCTCCTGAGTGCTGAGATTATAGGTGTGAGTCACCACACCCGGCACTGTGGTATGTGGTTACCAGGGACAGAACTTGGGACCTTGCGCTTTCCCAGCAGATGATGGAACCACTGAGCTAAATCTCCAGTCCAAAGAAGCCATCTCTTGGCTGGGGAGTTAGCTCAGTGGTTCTGGCGCCTGTCTTGCAAGCGCAAGGGTCCGGGTTCGATTCTCCGGTAACCACATAACAATACTGGGTGTGGAGACCCACGCCCAGCAGCAACCAGTACCACATACCACAGTGCCGGGTGTGGTGGCTCACGCCTGTAATCCCAGCACTCGGGAGGCAGAGGCAGGAGGATTGTGATGTGAGTTGGAGGCTGAGCTCAGGGCCAGCCTGAACCACAAAGCGAGACCCTGTCTCAAAAAACCTAAAAAAAAAAAAAAAAGAAGAAGCTATCTCTTAAGGTACATGCTTTACCTTCAGTGGCTGCAGCCACTTAGTGACACATCCTGGGCTTCCAAGATTCCCGACTATGCCTTCATGTAACCAATAAGTTACTGCGCACTGGAAACAAGAACAATTTAAACCATTACTGCCAACAGTCAACAAGTTCATGACAGTCAAACCTGCTGACTCAACTCCATCCACGATATATCTTCTCAGCTCCTCAAAACTCAAGTAGGCCCATAATAGACAGGTTCCCGTGCCCCTCCCCTCCCTGCCTGGAGAGCTCTGGCTACTCCTGCAGATGTGCTTGAAGTGCTTCTCTCTTGTGGAGCTCCCAGCCAACGCCGCAGTTAGTTCTGTCTTCTCAGAGCTGCACAATTTACCACACCCAGTGACCTTTCCAAACTTGTCTCCTCAGAATTTAGCTCAGTGCCTGGTACACAGAGGACACACTAGAAAGTGTTGTCACAACGATCTGAAACACTCAAGGTCTACACGTGTGAGTCCCGCCATGAGATACAGCAAACAGGGAAAGCTGATGAGAGAGGGAAGCTGCAGAGTAAGCAAGTGCTCAGCTGGGCTGTGATCGCTGCTCAGCTCCCGTCTCACTTAAAGGGTGTGAGATCTTGGACAAAAGACACAGAATCTTTGTTTCTTCACCTCACAAAAGGGATGCATAAGCACACTGAGTTATACACACAGAGGCTCATGGATTCTCACATAACCTGTGAGAAAAACATCATCATGTCCACCTGACAGATACAGCCGCGAAGATTCAGAGAACAAAGAGACTGAAGGCCACATCCTGACAAAGGGGGAAAGGCTGAGATTCAAGCTCAAGCTACTTAATGCCTAACAGTACTTCATGTCACAGTGGGGACTCGATAAGAATCAACCATCAGGCACTTTGCCTGGTCTTTCATAAATCCTGGAAAACTGTTTCTGATGAGGAGGAGGAAAAAGAGACAGCTGGCTCAGAGCCAGCTGGAAGAAGCAGGAGTGGCTGCAAAGCCAGAACTTGACATGCAGACACTTGCCGGTCAGTAGGTTCCTTTCTTCCTCCTAGTCACATAACACCAAGTTTCCTCTGAGGAGCTCTCCTACCCTAGAATCAACCTCAGTAGTGCAGGTGTGATGCTGAACCAGCCCAGTGTTAGGATGAGCATGACATGGAAACGGCTGGGCTGCGCACTACCGTCCTCCTGGCCACTAAGGCTGCCTTCCAGCATGGGCCTGGGATCCAGATGGGTACATCCTGAGGGTCCTCAGGGACACACGGATGAACCACTGGAAGGGAGAGGCTCTCATCTGTGCTGCAATAGAACCTGGACAGCGGGACACCCAGCACTGCAGCGAGTGGTCATGTGCTGGTGAATGAACCAACATGTGGAGGAGGAGGAAAAAGTAAGTAGACAGCCGAGAGAGAGAGTGGGAGAGAGAGAGAGAGAGACAGAGAGACAGAGAGAGAGAGAGAAACAGCTTCCACACACCCCAGACCTGAAGCCTGCTGCACCCTGGACTCTTCAGTTACAACAGATGCCTTTATTGCTCAGGCAAGTTAAGACTGAACTTTCTTCTGGGATCACTAACAAACGAATAAGCCACCTGCACTAAACATGCACAATCGACCCAGGTTGATTCCCTGCATGACATGCCACTGTCCGACTCTGACACTTCTGACCAGCGAAAGCACTGACATCAGGACGGGAGGAATTCATGAACCACATCCAGCATAGGAAGTGCTTTTGCTGGGAGAACTCTTGAAGCCTCTTGAGAAGGTGCCTAATGCCCTGATTACTCAGCACACTTCTCTACAGAATCATGGAGGGCACTGCAAGTTACAGCACTGATCCCAGCTAGGAAAATGGAATCAATCCAATCATACATGTTTTTTCCTTAAACCAACCTGGAACTCAAGTTTAAAAATACACTTTGCTCAAACTAAAACAAGTTGAATTTTTCCATCCCTAAATCTTTTTGGCTGATGGCTAATGTGTTCTTTATATTTCTTCTCTAGGTTTTAAATCCTTTCCTCTTCTTTAGGCAGGGAGGAAGAAACACTGGAATGTTTCACCTACACTTTGAAAGCTTCCATTCACTAGATGTATTAGTAGGAGCCTTGGGCTGGGTGAGGGAACTTGTCATTTTGCAGAAAACTACACCAGTTACCTGAGTTGGCATCCACATGACTCTAGTCCACACAATCAGGTAAAATTGACCTTTTCTGAATGCAGGTAATCTGACCAAACTGGGTCAGGTGCAGCAGAAGGGGAAGGGGGATCTAAGCAAGGAGACCTTAGCCTCATACACTTCCAGTAGGGGTCTACTGGAAAAGCTGTGGCCTCTGCCCAGCACATAAGGGAATCAGACAGGTCAGTGGTGACAGCAACTCAGACAACAGTAGTCAATGGGAGACAAGTGGATGGACTCAGGCCTGGATTCTGGAGACATAACTGATCATTTGGATTTGGGAAAGGAAAGAAAAGAAGATTCTGGGAAACACTTGATTGTCAGCCTGCATCACTGGGTAGGTGGAGTTCATCCAGTGCAGTTGAGCAGCTTGGAGGAGAAATCAGGAAGAGCAAGAAGGAAACAGGGAGAAGAGGCCGAGTCAGAACGCGAAGGCCGACAGGAGATGGGCATCCATCCAAAATGTTCTTCTGAAAGCACACTGTGTCATCACCACCGCTATTGTCACCATCCTGTGTCCTGTCTCTGGTAGGGACAGGACCCTGAGAAGCAGATTTGCTCTGAAAGAAACCTGAAGAAGCAGTGGCAAGGAAATTAAATCACCTCATCACAACCCAAACTTCAAACGTTCCACCTTTTGCTAATGTGCTTTTCTTCTCTCTCATCAATCTGAAGAAGAAAAAGGACAGCAGCGACATCCCGCTTATAAGGGGAGGACCACAGCACATCTAAGGACTAGGAACTGCAGTCAGGACACGACAAAGGGCCAAAGGATGAGCCTCAGAAGGGTCTCTCAACTCTCAAATGTTACTAGAAGGCAAATCCGGTCAGCTCGAGCAAGAATATAGATTGGTTTCAACTAAATTCACCAATGGAGCTTCTGCCTGAAAGACTATTTATTGGCCACGTCTCAGGAGGTCACAGTCCTCACCACTTCAAAAGCTCCTGGCACATGCCAGAAAGAGCACAGAGATTGTTGTGGCCATTATCACTTTAAATCTATACACAACCTACAAATGGGCAGTAGCAGAGACACCTGTATAAAGAGAAAACTAAGGTGCATACACAGTAAGCAACACACCAGCACCATGACCACAAGTCCTAGAGACAGAGTCAGAGTCCACACGACCTGGCTGCACCTCTGCCATGATGGGCCATGAAGACCCCTCGGGCACTGAAGAAGACTGGCAGGACCCCAATGTGATGGGCCAGGCCCCTCCTCCAAAAAACCCTACGAAAGGGTTTCCTGATAAGCCTGTGGGTACATTAGGTGTCTGTCTAGCCCAAAAGCAGGTGGGGTGCACTGAGGACTGGAAGTGTTTTTTGAGACAATGGCGACCCCAGAAAGGATACTGTACGGACTGATTTGTGTCCTCTTTCCCTCAAAATTTTGTATCTCAAACAGAAAGAGAAATCAGTGCCTCTGACCACAGTGTGGGAACACAGCAGATGCATGGCCCTCTGCAAGCCCCACAGTCTTCACCTGGACCCAACCCGCCAGCACCTGACCACAGGCTTCCCAGCCTCCAGAAACATGGGAAAATACATTTCTTTGTTTAAGCCATAAATCTACAGTGTTCTGTTAGGGTATCCCAGTAGAATAAGACAAGTAGTAAGCTGATTCAAAGAAGGAAGGAACAATCGTGTCATGAGGAAGGAGGGAAGAAGCAAGCTGCGATTTTTTTGGCCTCTGAGTCTTTCTAGCTTGTATCCATGTTTTGGGCAGAAAATCTTGCGTGGGCCAAGATTTAACAATTATCACTTGTAATTAAGTATTTTCATTGTGGAGATATATATATATAAAATTAAGTTTGCCATTCCAGCCATTTTTTGTGTACAGGTCATTGGTATTAGTTATATTCAAATATTCTGCAACCATCATCACTAGCCAATCTCAAAACTTCTTCATCCCAAATGGAAATTCTGTGCCTCTAAAGCAATAATCTTCCATTCTCCCTCCCTCAGCCCCAGATAATCTCTAAACTAATTCTGAGTTTGCCTGTTCTAGAAAGTTCATATAAGTTGACTCAAGAAGTATTTACCCCTATGCCTCTGACTTCTTTCACTTATGTAATGTCCTCAAAGTTCATTCATGGTGTAGAATGTATCAGAACATCATTCATCTTTATGGTCAAATAATGATCCATTGTGCATAAAACTACATATTGTTTATCTTTTTGTTTGTTTCCATCTTCTACGTATTGTGAGTATCCTACAATAAGCACTGGTATGCAAGTATCTGCTGCAATTCTTTGGGATATACACTTCAGTGGAATTGCTGGGTCATGTTTAACCCTGTAAGGAATCCTTATCCTGCTTTGAATTTGATATTTATTTAGTATTCATATATGGTATCAACTATGTGCCAAGAATGTAGGGGTGACAGTCCTCCAGAAGTCTGAGCTCCAGTGATTCTAAGAAACCTAATGTAACTAATCACACGAATAAATACAGAGACTCAAACAAGTACCTGCTATGACAAATGTACAAGGTATGAAATCGGATGACAATGAGAGATGGGATTTAAATCACAGGATTGAGACAGGCTTCCCTGAAGGAAGGGCATTTCTGCTGGGACCCAAAGATGACCAGGGGTTACACAGGTGAGGAAGGGGAAAGGCCAACTGAAAATGGGAAGTAGGAGTAGCCCAAAGGTGTGCCAAAGAAACTGAAAAAAGGCCCAAGTGGGGGAGTTGGGGGTGGGGGGGAGTGCAAACAGAATGTGCCTGGAGGAGGGGCGGGTTTTGACCATGAAAGGACCGGAAAGCAAGAGTGATGTCAACAGAGGAGTATTTCAAAGAATCACTCCTTAAAATCTACTTGAATTTTCTTCTAGTAGATTTAGCTTTAAGACTTTTTATCAATTATATTATGAAAAATTTCCAATGAAACAGATAAATGTAGTGAGCTGAATAATAACCAATTCCTGGTTCTCTTAGCTTCAGCCCCTCCTGCCCCATCTACTTTTCCTTCCTACACAGCAAGTTATCTGGAGATTTGTCCCAGCCATCTTACCATTTCATCAAGACATACTCCCTCCACATTTGTATGAGATAGAGACTATTTTTCTAAACACAACTCTAAAACCATTACCCCACATAAAAATATACTACAAACCCTCTAAAATCACCAAATGTCTGCTGTTCAAATTTCCCTAGATGATGCATGGGACTTTTTACTCTGCCATTTTCTGCTTGCACCACAATCAAAATAAAAGGCCACACACTGCCACAGGTTGAAATTCTTCTTGAAACTGCTTTCAAATGCAGGTTGCTCCTCCTCACTCATTCAAATAAGGCTGAGCGGAAGATGCTGTAGACCAGAGAAGAGAGCTTCTTGCCCAGAGAGAGCAACCACAGCCTGTGGAGACACCCCGATGGTCACAACTCCCAGAAGCTTACTGAAGAGAATGTGGAAGGCAATTCTACAACAGCACAAACTGGGCATCATGAGCCTGGACTGGGCTCCTCCAGCAATCTGCAGAAGAGAATCTGTTTCTTGCATCTTAGCTAACTGTCCTCTCTGAAACCCACAGCCAATCCACCAGGAGAGAAGGGACTGCAGAGAGGAGATTCCAGGGAGCCAGACTCCCTGAGGGAACTGATGTGGGAAGTCCTCCCCACAGGGTGGCACTTGCTGATTTCTCTCTTTTTTTTTTTTTTAGGGTTTTTGAGACAGGGTCTCGCTTTGTGGTTCAGGCTGGCCCTCAGCTCAGCCTCAAACTCACATCACAGTCCTCCTGCCTCTGCCTCCCAAGTGCTGGGATTACAGGCGTGAGCCACCACGCCCGGCACTGTGGTGTGTGGTACTGGTTGCTGCTGGGTGTGGGTCTCCACACCCAGTATTGTTATGTGGTTACCGGGGAATCGAACCCGGGCCCTTGCACTTGCAAGACAGGCGCCAGAACCACTGAGCTAACTCCTCGGCCCCTGATTTCTCTTTATAAGGCCTCCACAGAGAAAATACCTGCAGGGCATAGAAATAACTGGCATCTTAGACTCTACCAAGTGACCCGGTTTGCTATCCCATAATTCTGTGTTCATGTTTTAGTCCTAATTTCTTACCTTGGGAGATATCAAGACAGGTGTATAAATCTAAGGACTTAATCTGAGATTCAGTGATGGCCAGGTCAGGAATACACAGGGCCACAAAGTGACCCTCCTCTGTGAGACAGGCCATCTAAGGAGATATGGCAGTCACACCCACCTGAACTATCTCATCTGCCATTCTTGGTGATCTGAGACACACAGAGCAAGACGGCAGTGAGATGTCATGTCTCACCATTTGATTGGCAAAAATAATGTAGAAGCCTAATGATTTCAAGCATGGGGGAAGATATAGACCCACAGGAGCCAAATGCATGCTGTTTGAGGCAATAGCACTGCAGAATATAAGACTCTGCCCTTCAACGCTGAGTTGTCATGTGTCCTCTAACTAGCAATCCTTTCCTAGTTAAATAGCGAAAAGCGGCTTTTATTCATGTCCAGTGCTAGACATGGACAAGAACATTCAGGTCAGCATTTTGCACAATGCCAAAATCTGAGAAACAATATAACAAAATGAGTAGATAAATGCTATGGTATATTCACGCAAAGGAATATTACACAGCAAGCAAAATGGATAAGTTCCCACTTCTGTATCCTCAAATGATAAAACTAAAAAGATGGAGAACAGATTAATCGTTGCCAAAGGGCATGGGTGAACTGGGGGGTGGGTGCAAGTGTTAAAGGGCAGCTCCATGAAGACGTTTATGATAATGGGCTGATTCTACACCTTCACTGTAAAGTGATTACTAAATCTCTATGTGGAGTTAAACTACATAGAATTACACACACACCTAAGTTCATGTTTAAAATGACTGAAATCTGAATTGAGTTTGGGTCCTCACCTAGCTACACTGTACCAATGTCGACTTTCTGGTTTTGTATTCCATTATAACTGTCTAAGATGACACCCTTGGGAAAGATTGGGTGAAAAGTTCCCATGATGCTATGCACTCTTTTTGTAATTCTCTGTAAGCAATATTATCTCCAAATAAAAAGGCTTTAACTTTCAGAATAAAAAGAGGTTAAATGTTTTTAACTACTGGGCCTGAGATTTAGCTCAGTGCCTCCAGAGCCTGTCTTGCCAGTGCAAGGGTCTGGGTTCGATCCCCTGGCTAACCACATACAATACTGGGTGTGGAGACTCACGGCTAGTAGCAACCAGTACCACATACCACAGTGCCGGGCGTGGTGGCTCACGCCTATAATCTCAGCAGTTGGGAAGCAGAGGCAGGAGGATTGCTGTGATGTGAGTTTGAAGCTGAGCTCAGGGCCAGCCTGAACTACAAAGCAAGACCCTGTCTCAAAAAAAAAAAAAAAGTTTTTAACTAATAAATATTGTGGTGACTTGCAACAAGACAGATCAATCTTAGCAATAGTATCTAAATCCAGAAAGTGAATCACAGACTATTATATGCTGCATTTCTAAAGTTAAGATACATGAAAACAACTGATGATACAGATGTAATTGAGCTATATGAAAAGAAAAGCAAAAAAAAAAAAAAAAAAAAGAAAAAAGAAACAGGATTGAGATATTGTACCTTTTCTCTGGTATAAGAAAATGAAGATGTAAATGAGTTCTAGAATATAAAGTATCTATTGTTAAATAGAAAATATTTAAAAGGAAATGGAGTGTAGGGGTAAGTAAAGGGGGAAAATAATCTGATGATAATAAAAAAAGCCTATGTATATAGGGGATTGGGGGTTGGGGGTAGGTAGGGGAATGGGAAAAAATTATAATTAAGTCTTGTCATATCATATACTGGTACAAATTCTCAATGCCAAAAGTGACTATGACATGTATATATAATGTACCAATAAAGATTTTTTTTAAAAAAAGAATAAAGGAGGAGATGGGAGCTTGCTGTAAGGTATAGCATTTTACAAACACACATCCCTGGAGCTAGAACAAGAATCCAAGGATGTAACTTTACCCTTTGCCATGAAAAACAAGCACGAACTCTAAAGCTGGACCCAGGTGCCTCTAACCTCCACAGTGGTACCATATCCACCCCTAAGAGCACGTCTCCCATATGAGGGTTATGTCTTCTACCTGAAAACAACACAGGCCGCATGTTAAGACTTAAAAAGTTTTCTGATCTTTGAAATACACAAGTTTTTTGTTTGTTTGTTTGTTTGTTTGAGACAGGATCTTGCTTTGTAGTTCAGGCTGGCCCTGAACTCACTATGTTGCCCAGGCTAGACTCGAACTCACAGAAATCCTACTGCCTCTGCCTCCTGAGTGCTGGGATTAAGGGTGTGGCCCACCACACTCGGCACTGTGGTATGTGGTACTGGGGATCAAACTCAGGACCTTGCACTTGCCACTGAGCTAAATTACTGGCCCTGAAATAGTATAATAATACACCCATGTTCCTTTTGTATTAAAACAATTTTTAATTTAAGAAATAACTCATCACTCTACTCAAGTAAATACTTCCATATTTTTCTCAGTGTGCATTTTTAGTCTCGGACCACATATGTGTAGGATCTAAAGACTTTTACATAACAGGAAGTCAGCTGTATCCACACTGAAGCCAGCGCGGGACAGATGCCTCTCAGGCTTGGCTTTTACTGGTTTGTCCCAGCCCACCCCTGGGATTCCCTGTGAGGACTGAGCACCTCCAAGATTCTGCCAACTCCTCTTTCACATGGCCAGGTGACAATCTTGATGTGAGGACACAGCATTGATAAGGTTTAGGGATATTTCAGACACAAGATAAAACAATATTCTTTGCTTTCCTTTCTAGCCATAGTATATTTCTGGTCTTTAATGAACCACAAACTCCTGCTCCCTTTTTATTACCCCATTCTCTCACTGTTCAGAACACCAACAAATCCCAAAGCTAGACAAACACACTATTCTCCACTAGCAAGAAATGAATGAGGTGAGGCTAAGACACCAGCACTGTTTCATTTTAAAAATCCAGAGACAGTTTCAGCATTTCCTGAGAAGGTGGTCAAACTGCAACTGTCCATTATTGGAGTGAATGTTATTTGTCTTTACTTATCTGTCTCTCGAGACCCAGCAACAAAATCAATGCTTACTGACGTGTATATGTGTGTGTGCATGTATCCGTGAATGTATATGTATTCGTGCATTCACATGTGCATGTCTGTGTAGATAGTGTAATATGTACATCTGTATAATGTGTGCATGCACGTATGTGTGTATATATGTGCACATATGTGAACAATGGCCCGCCAGCAGGAGGATGACAACCAACCTTCCTTGGCTCACTCTGTTTCCAGACTGGCTTAAACTTTCTCATAAATGCATCCTGTATTCTCCCCTCCCACTGGCTTTTACAATATATCTCTCAAGCATTATTAATTTCATCAAACAGCACACTGTCAAAACGCATGACTCTCATCGTGGCTCCAACCCAATGCATCTTGCATTGGTTATTTCATAAAATATCTCCAGGCTCAAGCATAAGCCGTTGCGTGGCTCCAGCTCAGGCTCACTCTGGGGAGTTAGTCACTGGGCAATAATAAAAACAACTGTAGCCAATATTGGCAGACTTTTTCAGAGGGCATAAATATCCTCTGTTGCACAGATCTTCCAAGTAAGAGATGGAAAAGCCCAGGCTCAGGATGCTGAATGATTTGTCTAATCAGATCGCCTAGTAAGGGGGTAGGACAGGATCAGAAACCAGACTCCAGATTCCTCATCGGGAAGTCTCACCAGCACACTTCACTACCCCTCACTATAAAGGATTCTGGGCAGCCGAGCCTTCTTCACTGGGCTCCATTTGTATCACCAGCCATTTTCCCAGAGTAGCTAACATGAGCCTGTCACTGGGCCCCAGCTCACCTTGCTATCTGCAGTCATCACAACAAACCTTCGCTTGCCTTAAACCACCAGTTAAATCTGTGTCATTAAAAGTACATAAATCACCCAGACTTTCCAACTATAATGACTTTCTTCATATTTCTCCCTGTTAACATATATACTGTTGATACAGAAGCATAATTTTGTCACTAGTGACATCCAAAATTATGGTCATTTTTATTCACCAGTTTGAAATAAACTGCAAGTTCATTTGCTGAAGAATCAACCCAAAATTTGGCCAACACAGAACACTAAAAATTATTTATGACAACTGCTTCCTCTCCCCAGGCTCTACACAAGATCGCCATCTTTGCTATGTGATCAGATGACAAATGCCAACTGAAGTTTGCCATCCATTATTGTTGACTTACACATATATTTGGACTGGTCCATCTTCCAAGAAGTCAAAACAAAGTTCCAAAGCCAAAACTAAACTTAATTTGATTGACTGAATTACTGGAATATATTTCTAACATCTCTACACATAAATTCTCTCATCTCCTCTTCTATTTCTGCCTAGTTAATTGCTCTAAATAAAAGAAAGCTTTAATATTGATAAGTTCTCTTCTTGATGAACTGGCAGCAGTAACAGAATTGGTTATATTGACCATGACCAGTCAATAATCACGTTTTCTTGCATACAGTTTTACAGTATTTCTTTTGTATCAACTGCTACTTTCCTTTACACCTGAGTTCTCCAGACAAGCTCAATCTCCATATTGTTATCTAGGTTTGTAGTGATTTATTCCAGCTTTTATTTTATTCTAACTTACAGCATATGCTATTTATACATCTGCTTAAGAAATGCAGTCTCACCCAGTAGGAAGATAGTTTTTACTATCTTCAGATCTTTAGAGCCCTCCATATAGTCGAACTCTGTGAAGTAATATTCTGTTACAAGTCCTACAAAAGTGTGTATTTTTGGCCAGGGATTTAGCTCAGTGGTTCCAGTGCCTGTCTTGCAAGCGGAAGGACCCTTGTTCAATCGCTGGTAACCACATATAATACTGGGCATGGAGACTCACGCCCAGCAGCAATAAGTACCACATACCACAGTGCCGGGCCTGGTGGCTCATGCTTGTAATCCCAGCACTCAGGAGGCAGAGGCAGGAGGATTGCTGTGATGTGAGTTTGAAGCTGAGCTCAGGGCCAGCCTGAACTACAAAGTGAGACCCTGTCTCAAAAAAAAAAAAAAAAGGGTGTATTTTTGCTTTTATATAGAGAATCTATAAAAAACACTAATTTTATTAAAAAATATATCACTTGTTTGCTTGTACATGTTTACCTTTGGGAGAATCCTAAGAAACCTATATCTATTCTAAAATCCAAAAGACATTTCCTTTGTTCTCCTGTAAACTTCATAATTTTAGAATTTGTGCTTAGATGTATAATACAAATTACTTTGTGTGTAGTGTGAGACAGGCATCCATGTTAACCTTTTTTATGTATGTTTATTTAGCTGCTCCAGTATCACCTGTTACAAAAACAATTCTTTTCTCATTAAACTGCATTGGCAGCACTGTAAAACAGAAAAATTAAATGAACACATGTGTGAGATTCTTTCAAAACATGTGATTCTGTTCCATTGATCTATTTGTCTTTTCTTATACTAATACCAAATAATCTTGAGTAGCTTATGATAAAGTTTCATTCTTGTAATGAGAGTCCTCCAAGATTTTTCTTTTTCAGAATCGTTTTAACTATTCCAGGTCCTTTGCATTTCTATATATGTTTTTAATCAATCTGTACATTTTGATGAAGGCATTATGATATTTTAAAATGCATTATGTTATATCCATTTCCAATATAATGACAACTTCCAATGACTCCAGTTATCACTGTAAAAAAATCTTGATCTATCATTAGCCTCCGTGTCTGGCCCTTATTTCTCTTTCTTGTTCCTGGGGCCACAGAATAGCGCATCTGCGCAGTGCTACGTGCACTCACTAACTAAGGCTGCAGCCTGTACATCTGTTTCCTACAGAGGTCTTTTACTCCTACAGAGAATCCCAATAGAAGACTCACAGAAGGTGATATTTTTCATTATTCGCAGTGTTCTGACAATGTAGGATTTTCCAAACTCCTGTCTCAAATTCAATCTATCTTTTCTTGACAGGACATGCTCCCTACCAAATACTGAATTGTCTGAGAAATTTTTATAGTCACTAGTGTAATCACACAATTAGTCTATACTGACAGTATAGAATAATGAATATAGGGCTGGGGATTTAACTAGTGTTTCCACTGTCTGTCTGGCAAGTACAAGGTCCTGAGTTTGATCCTCAATACCACATATCATAATGCCAGGTGTGGTAGGTCACACCTGTAATCCTAGCACTTGGAGGCAGAGGCAGGAGGACTGCTGTGAGTTCGAGACTAGCCTGGGCTACATAGTGAGTTCAGGACCAGCCTGAACTACAAAGCGAGATCTTATCTCAAAAAAACTAAATAAAAATAATGAATATACCTTTATTGACATTACCAGCTTGATGCATGAGTTTATTTCCTGATAACTGAAAGTAAAACATTTTACATTAAATTTAATGGAAATTAACAGTTCCTTATAAGTTTTACCACATGAAAAAACATTGTTCCAGGGCAGGGAATTTAGCTCAGTGGTTCCAGCGCCTGTCTTGCAAGCGCAAGGACCCAGGTTTGATCCCCGGGTAACCACATACCATCCTGGGCGTGGAGACTCACCCCAGCAGCAACCAGTACCACATACCACAGTGCTGGGCGTGGTGGCTCACGCCTGTAATCCCGGCAGGAAGATTGCTGTGATGTGAGTTTGAGGCTGAGCTCAGGGCCAGCCTAAACCACAACTTGAGACCCTGTCTCAAAAAAAAAAAAAACATTGTTCCAATTATTTCACATTATGAAACATATACCTATTTAAAAACAGGATTGTGGAACAATAATTTCACTAAGTGTTCATTCAGCACCTCACTTGTGCCCGGGCTTTGTCTGAGCAGCTTAACATCGGCTACACCATTCGATCTTCATATCAACTCTTCATGCAAGTACTGTTGTCATCCACATTTTACAGAGGAAGGAAACTGAGACTTGAGAAAGGTAAGAAATCTGCCCAAAGCCACAGGCTTCTCAGTGAAGGACACAGACATGAACTCTTTTCTCTCTGATTGCAAAACCAAAAACCTATAACC
Source organism: Petromus typicus (assembly GCA_004026965.1). Lineage (NCBI taxonomy): Eukaryota > Metazoa > Chordata > Mammalia > Rodentia > Petromuridae > Petromus > Petromus typicus. The sequence continues at coordinate 39,360 of PVIR01013675.1, forward strand.
TCTGCGAAACAGTATGAACATTGTACTGTGACCACCTTGTCTGGATTTTTTTTTTTTTTTAAGGTTTTTCAAGACAGGGTCTTGATTTGTGATTCAGGCTGGCCCTGAGCTCAGCTTCAAACTCACATCACAGCAATCCTCCTGCTTCTGCCTCCAGTGCTGGGATTACAGGCATGAGCCACCACGTCCAGCACTGTGGTATTGGTACTGGTTGCTGCTGGGCGTGAGTCTCCACGCCCAGTATGGTATGTGGTTACCAGGGATCGAACCTCAGGTCCTTGCGCTTGCAAGACAGACACCAGAACCACTGAGCTAACTCCCCGGCCCCACCTTGTCTGGATTTTTAAAAATACATATATATGCACTGAAAAAGACCAGATTGGTCTTTATGCTTGTTACCAGTTAACTTTGAGTGATGGGATCATGTATGTGTGGTCTGTATGTATTTTTATTCCCTTATAATGAACATCCATTACTTTAGGGACTGAGAATTTTTTAGTATTTCTTCAAATCTTTGTACTGTCTCCATTTTTAACTGACTCCTTTCTCCAAGTCTCCCTGCACCAGTAGGAGACAGAGAAGACCTGAAAAACTGTTATGGGTCAAACTGACTCAAGAGCAAGGAACCAAAGGAGACAGCACAATGTTTCAGACCACCATGGTCCAGGAGTCGTGGCCCTTCAAGGGCACAGCCACCACTAGCCGGCACGAATCCTACTGGTACCTTTCCCATCTGCATCACACTCCCTACCTGCTCAGTGGCCCACAGAGAGCATTTGATGGTTGAGTGCAAGTTTTATGCCCAAGTCCAGTTTTGCCTGTGCCAGAGAAGGAACCACGAGTGCTATCCACGTTCTTTGCTTCGATGGCACAAAAATGGAAACCTTGCTCCCATCCCATGAAGTAAGGATGGCCTCTCCCCAGACAGTCATTAGGACAGCCTTCCTCCACCCCACACAGACACAGGAACTGCTGACTGAACTCCATGCAGCCTCCTGTGACCAAGTCTAACCTGTTCACCCAGCACTTGCTTTTGGCCCTGTCTTAGCCATTGCCCAGGGCTTGATTTCCACTAGCTCCAGCTCAACAAATTGCAGACATTTGTAAGATAAAGATTATCTCCTACTTATTTTGGTTTATGAAACTGAATTCTTACCAAGTAGATAGTTTTCACTGCACACAGGCTGTGAATGAAATCAAGCAGATATGATTTAAACCTTGCTTCTGCCCCTTTCACCATTTCACTTTACAGAATTACTTGTTCTCCTACACATCATATTTACTTTTCAGACTGCTAGGAGGATTTAATAAGATAATTATCCACACTGCTTGTCAGCCTTCTTTTGCTCATAGCTTAACTCTCTGATCACGCCTCCCCGAACTCTTCTCCATCTCACTGCCAGCCAGTCTCAGTCCTCAGGCCTCTTTTATGTCAACACACATGCTTTGGGGATCCACGCAATCTCCTGATTCTCAGTTCTCCTCCATGCTCATGACTTCCCATATCCTGGACCTAAACATTTCAAAATATTGGTCATATGTGAAGTCTAACTCCTAAATCAACTTCAAATCTCTTTATTCTCTTTGAGTTTTTGACGATTTCTTTTTTTTTTTTTTTTTAGGTTTTTCGAGACAGGGTCTCACTTTGTGGTTCAGGCTGGCCCTGAGCTCAGCCTCCAACTTACATCACAGCAATCCTCCTGCCTCTGCCTCCCGAGTGCTGGGATTACAGGCGTGAGCCACCACGCCTGGCACTGTGGTATGTGGTACTGGTTGCTGCTGGGCGTGAGTCTCCACACCCAGTATTGTATGTGGATACTGGGGAATCGAACCCGGGCCCTTGCGCTTGCAAGACAAGCGCCGGAACCGCTGAGCTAACTCCCCAGCCCCTTGACGATTTCTTAATCTAGATGTTCAGTTTGTGTTAGTGAGTTGTAGGAGGCTAAAATAGGAAGTAGTAGGGGACCAGGGGCAGCCAAAGTCATTCTCTTTTCAGAAACTCACTCCTATGATAACACCATTAATCCCGTGTGAGGACAGAGTCCAGATGATTTCTTCACCTGAAAGATTCGACCACTCAATACAGTTGGATTGGGGTTTAAATTCCTAGCACACGAACTTTGGAGGACAGATTCAAACCATAGTGCCCTTGATAAATAAAAGTTTCCAATTTTGATGTTGTCCAATTCATTTTTTATATAAACTGTTAATAATTTTTTCTCCAGTAGTTTAAGATAAATTTTCATTTTTTGAAATCATTGCCTATATCATAAAGATTTTCCGGGCCAGGGAGTTAGCTCAGTGGTTCTGGCACCTGCCTTGCAAGCCCAAGATCCCTCGTTGATCCCCAGTAACCAAATACCACAATGCCAGGTGTGGTGACTCACACCCATCAGCAATCAGCACCACATAACACAACACTGGGTGTGGTGGCTCACACCTGTAATCCCAGCACTCGGGAGGCAGAAGCAGAAGTATTGCTATGAGTTCAAGGCTGAGTTCAAGACCAGCCTGAACTACAAAGTGAGAGCCTGTCTCAAACAGAAAAAAAAAAAAAAAAAGAAAGAAAGAAAAGAAAAGAAAAAAGAAATGTCTGCAAGTTGGTTATCATCTTGCAATTTTTCTGAATTCATTTATTAGTCCTAGCAGATTTTTTAACGGAATTACTGGAGTTTTCACTATATATAAGATTAGAACATCTGCCAGCAGAGACAATTTTACTTTTTACCTTTCTGATTTATCATCTTTTAATTTTATTTATAATGTCTATATTTAGATATACATATATAGTGTCTCACTATCTGATGTACCATAAATATTTTTATTTGTTTGTTATCTGTCTCCTATCAGAGTAAAACGTAAGCTTCAAATAGACAGAGCTTTTT
>PVIR01013676.1:0-41860 GCA_004026965.1 Petromus typicus
CTGTAAATGTACTGAGGAAATCTAAGCAGGGATGTTCGTTTTCTGAGTGGTTCAGCAATTATTAAAGTCCTAAGGATACCAGTGCTCACATGCCACTCTTGTGATAGAATTGTGGAGACGCTGAATTAACCTTATAAAGACATTCCTGTTTGTTCATGACAGGGATAAATTTGACAGCTTGTGGTTTTACCATTATCTGTTCTGTGAGCATTTCCATTCTGAATATTTTTTAACAAGCTGAAGCTGGGAATTTTCAAAATACATCCAAACTGTGTGTGGTAATATTTATTTCTGTGAAAAAAATTGTAAGTATGGCATTGCAGCGAGGCAGTTTAATATGCCATTGTGAGATTAATGAGCAAATATCTAATATATTTATTGTTTTTATATTTTGGGGGGGTGAATACAATGGACCAATGGTTCAAAAATGCACTGCCATAAATTTTTGAACATCAACTCTCATGTTAGTTTCATCCCTACTCTGTGCTGACTTTGTCTCTTGACTTTCACCTGATTCATAAGGAATGAACAAAAAGAGATAACCACCTTGTAGTTTGTTCCACTCTAACTCAGGAGCGAAGGTCCTTTCCCCTTCACTACTTCATCCAGTCTTTAAAACGGACTTAGAATGCTGCCTCTGTGCTCTTTCTACCAAGGAAGTCAAGTCAGGCTCAGAGGCTCGATATATATATATACTTTGTTTCATTTTTTTAAACCAAGAAGTTTTTTCTTTCTCATCTTTACTACTCCTAAACCCCTTTTCCCTCTGAATATTTTCTTCCTGTTTTACAACATCTAGAATAGATTTTAGAAATTTGTACACCTTCAGTTTCTCATACCAAAAAAATGGTAAGGTATTTGTACTTTTGTGTCCTATTTATTTCATTTATGAGTATATCCTCAAGGCACATCCCTTTGAGCATAAATGACTCAAATTTGAACTTCTTTCAGCCAGTTTTACTTCCTGACAGTAAACCAGTCAGATGATATCATGACTGATCTCCACAAGCTAAAGATGAGGAGAAAGAAGTATAAAAAGGGTGAGGAAACTATATGATCACACAAGTAGTAACTGTTAGAAACAGACTTGATTTTCCAGCCTACTATGCTGCTACACCCAAGACAAAGGATTTAAAAGGTGGTCATACTTAATTTTCATCTTTTCCACATTATTTTAATTGTCATTTTGATAAGATATATAACATGTTGTCATGTAGAAAAAGCATTTCAGATTTTTTTTATTTATAATGTATGTTCATACATTGTAAATATGAAAAGATTATGACTTACCTAATAGCATTAAAAGCTAATGGTAAATTCCAGTAATAACTTGATGGGAATTTTTTTCTTTTTATGTATAATTCATAGTGGTGAAATTATAGTGTGTTATTTTTGTCTCATGCTTTCTTCAATTAACATTCTAACACACGCATTTCCCCACTTGTTTAGTTATCTACTGCTACAAAAAAATTACCTCAGAACTCAGTATCCTAAATCAGTAAAATGTATTTTCTTACACCTGTAGATCGACAGTCCTCCACTCAGCTTTGCCGCTGTGGTTTCGAGCCTGTCGTGAGACTTCAGCCTTCATGTTAGGCAGAACTGCAGTCCTTAAGGACCTTCATAGCAGCCGGAGAATCCACCTCCACCGCGGCAGGAAGCCTCGAGTCCTCATTGCCTGTCGGGAGGACGCCTTGGTTCCATCTTTCGGGGATCTACAGGGCTCTCCTGTGTCCTCACAGCAGGGCAGCTGGCTTCCCCTACAGAGACTTATTAAAGAAAGCAGAGATGGAAACCACATTCCATTTTTCAGTCTCATCTCGTCGTCTGAGTTCAATCCATTTGGTTACATTGGTCAGCCCTGTTCAACATGGAAGGAATCAACACACAAGTGTGAATCACACCACACTGAAACCGTTTCCCTGCTTGGAGGCTAGCTAACACACTTTGTCTGTCAATGATTGTTATATTTAATGCAGTGGGCAACATGGACTGTCTCTGTGTTCTTAGAAATGGCTTCTTAGGATTACAGCCGAAAACATAGGTAAGCGATTACTTAATGCTTCTTAGGTCAACAGAGTCAAGTCTTGCCAAGAAAACCCATCCCTCAAGTTTCTTTTAGAATTATTTCACTATTTCACACTGGCATCGCTGCCTTTGATCCTTATCCCATGTTATCTTTCAGGACTGCTATATTATCCCTCAAGTACTGCTTTCCAGAGGTCACCCTGGAGGTGGTTGGGATATTTTTCTTCCTGGGTGTTTGGGGTTACTTCTTAGTGAGTGCTCAGAGAATAACAAACAGACAAAGAAAGAATCTTTTCCCTCCCATCTTTCTCCTCCCATCTCAACTTCCTCAAAATGAGAGAAATCAGTCCAAGAAGAGGAAGGGTATGTGTGTAAGAATAAAACAACAGCTGAATGTGGGTGTTCTTTGGAAGTGTTCACTGAAATCATACATGATATCCAAATATTATGTGTCAACATGCATTGACATTTATTCTGAGAAAAGAGTAGTGTCATCATTCTGTTCTTTTAAAATCCTGGACTAGAAATTTGTGGGCAGCAAGAATGTGGAAGGGAGAGCAGAGAAGTGATAAATATGGAAACGAGAAAATATTTTCCTCTTCAGTCCACTGTTCATTTTCTTTTTTGTAAACTACTCAACAGCCTTCTGCATTTTGAAGAACAAACATATGTCACGATATCTGTCACATATATGTTAGCTTTGGTCCATTTGACAAACGTACATGAATAAAAGGGCCATGGAAATTTGTGTTTACTTTGGCAGAGAGATACAAAGGGACTTCGGACAGTGAAGAAGTAGCATTGCTAATTATAACTATTTCCAGTCATAACTGTGAACTTATGAAAGGTACCTGGTTGGAGATGAAGTTCGTAAAGGGCAATTTAGGGAGAAAGCTGAATCTCTGGATCAAATCCTTGAGTATTTTTTTTTGAGTTCCCAAGTTACTGTCTGACATTAACTGGGTTCTCTTACATTTCTGAACTGAACTCCTCTTTATTACAATACTATCAGCACATAAGTATTTTTTTTTAAGGTTTTTTGAGACAGGGTCTACCTTTGTGGTTCAAGCTGGCCCTGAGCTCAGCCTCAAACTCACATCACAGCAATCCTCCTGCCTCTGCCTCCTGAGTGCTGGGATTACAGGTGTGAGCCACCACACCAAGCACTGTGGTATGTGGTACTGGTTGTTGCTGGGCATGAGTCTCCATGCCCAGTATGGTATGTGGTTACCAGGGAATCAAACCCAGGCCCTTGTGCTTGGAAGACAGGCACTGGAACCACTGAGCTATATCCCCGGCCCAGCACACAAGTATTAACAGACATTCAGTGGGAGACCCCCAAAATACCTTTCATGTCTGACATCCAAGAGGAATTTGAGCATACAAGGTAACTGAGAAACTACAGCTAGATCACTAAACATGGAAGTCAATGTTTTTGGTTATTTTATTAAATTTTTAATTCTGACTTTAATTCTCATTATTTTCTTCATTAAATTTGTGAGATGAAATTGTCTTCTGAAACAGATAGTGCAGTACTAATAAAATCACCAACAAAATTCAGATGATATTTCACCCACTTCTCTAATCACTTTATATGTCCTATCATAACCTGCCAATGTACTATGATTTTTACTTTCACTTTATAGACCAAAAAGAAAAAAAAAAAAAACTGAGACATAAAACAATTCAGTTGTCCTAGGTTTATGTAGCTAGAAAGGGATGAATCTTGGGTTCAAAAGAGAGGACCTAGGCCTAGAGAACTAGCTCTAAAAATTCTTTGCAATCTACCTCGCTGTTGCAGAAGGCCTTTATCAAGCACGTAGTGTTCCTGGGACCTAAGTCAAGTGAAGGCCTGGAAACGGATTCCCTTGAATACCTTCCTCCCCATACTTACGATGCTTAGAAGTAACATGGAAAAGCAGTGCACTGTTTTTGCACATAGTGTGGAATCTTCCTACTGCCAACTCACATCGCCACACAATGCCCTTGATCATCCTCCCAACTACTCTTCCTGCCTCATATTAATAAATAGCAGTAGACTATTTGCTTCAAAGGGAAAGAATTCTCCAACCAAAAATAGTTCTTCTTCTGTGTTCGTCGCATCCTTTTGCATGAAGTCACGGATTTGAAGATGAATGGCTTTTTGTTTTTGTCAGGGCAGCCTAAGGAAATGTCAGTCCTAGACAGCACATGGATTTGTCTTCACTCAGACTCTGAACTTGGAAATGAGGGCAAATATACAAATCATTACATTTAAGAGAAGACAGATCTCTTATCAGTGTCAGAAAGAAATGGAAACTAAAAGCTCATAAAAATGCTAATGATCATATCTTTCCCCAATACTCTGATTTAGTACAAAGTTTCTTTTTGATAACTCCAAATAATGATCTCCTCCCTCTCGCCTGCTAATCTCCATTTCTCAGTGTGAACTTGGAGCAAATAACATATGTCTAAAAAAAGATAGTCTAAATTCTCTTCCAAATATAATATGTAGAAAATAATGTGATTGTTGGGCAATGTAGCAAGCTTCATTCATTAGCAGGAGCCCGGATTTAAATGCTGCATGGCACAAGCTCTTCTCTGGCCTCTATTGTGGCTCTGCAGCCCCCATACCCCAGAGCCACTGGCCTTGTGCTGTAGAGCACAGGCCACTCTTTGCTCACCTCATTAGTTTCTGCATTCAGTAGAGTTTGCAGCCCTTCCTAAACCAGATGGGAGAATCGGGTTTTCAAAATGTGTGCCTCTTGTCACTCCAATTGTTATAAGCTTGGCTTCGCTTCCCTGAATAAACAGGGCCTTGTGCACTGAAGCTGCCATATCCTCAGAGAAGAAATCTGTGGGCTTGTCATTTGCATACAGACTGGTTCTACCCCTTGTTTTGAGTAAAGTTCATTGCCTAAGTTGAAAACATAATGCAAAGTAATCAAAAGCACATAATTAACTGTGAAATGGAAAATGATGAGATCATTTTCATTGATTCTTTGCAATTAAGACTTTCCCCTAGAAAACTGGTATTGTCTTAGTCCAGGAGATACAGAAATTTACTAATGCATAACTAGCCTGTTTTTTAGTATATCTTACCATAGGTGAGACCTAATAACCAGAAAGAGCTAATCTATTTCTAAGCAGGATGGTAAAATGAAGCACCTGCTGACAAATAATAAAAAGCTCCTCTCAGAGACTATTTGACCTGTTTTCCATCCGAGAACTAAACTTTTTTATTTTTGAAGAATAAGAAAACTACAATTTTAAAATCTATAAAAATATAATTGCAGAAAAATAATTATACATCAGATTATAGGATGCATTGCAAAATTAAGCATAGAATTCCATTATATTTAAACTTCATCGATTTGCTTGTGTTAATTTTGTTTGTTTTAGAAAAGACTTAATGCAAAATACCATGGCAATTAAAAACACTCTGTGGTTTTGTTATGATTCCAAAGACCATTTGTGACCTTAATAAAAAAGCAATTTTACGTGAATACGTTTGTCATCTCACAGACTGTTTTTTCCTTGTACTGTTTCTGAATTCATATGAATGGTACAGATCAACAAAGACTAATTGCCTTGACTTTGGGCTGTGCTAAATGAAAGTCGGTCAGTGACTTACATGTCCAAGTCCTAAAATGAATCTGGAAAGGCCCTAATGTTAAACTTAGCTGTAATGAGGTTTCTATAACTAGAATTTGTTGGACAAATTGTTGCCTCTAGTCAATACTTTAGCATTCCATATGCTATCAAATTTCTCCTGGTCCTTTGACTCTGTCCTGGTTCTGTTGGTAATGCTGAGTTATATTTTCTTCACTTATTGTTGTCTCCTAATTTCCTGAGGATTTTCTTCACTGCCTTCCCAGATCTACATAGAGTGGAGTTCATTTGCTTTCTCTGTCATTCACCCAGACTATGTACTGAGCAGAGAGCTGTCAACATTAGACAGAGTTAGCACAGGTTTGTTTGTTTGAGCCCATTATAATGACCTATGGATAGTTCTGTAATGAGTTCAAGGGCTGTCGCTTAAGAAACTTACTCCAGTGTAGGCCTGGCAAATAGAACAAAACAAAATAAAATGAATTTTTGCATTTAGCACATATCTTTGTTTTGGAAAAGAAGATAGAAGATTAGAATGTGATGAAAAAGGAATAACACATAGACTTGGAGTTGGGGATGAGATGGCATCCACACACTGATGTCCAGCCTATTTGGAGAAAAACTGTGGCCATCAGTTTTTCTAAGTGTGCCCAATGTCTTCTGACTCCTGGACACATTGTGTAAGTCCTTCCCACAGTGCACCCTGGTCAGTCATGTGATCAACACAATGTGGTGGTTATATCGTCCTGAGATCCTCAGCTTCCATTTTCCATCACTTAATCTCTCCCAAATCACTTTCTTAGGTGAGATCCAGCAGCCATGGTGAATAGACTTCTGAAACACCTACACGATGAGGGATAGAGGACACTGAAGAAGAACAGGTTTGTGAGTGAAAAATTATCCTGCAGCCCAAGATGACCGCATCTCCTGCAGATAACTTGCTTATGAACTGATGAGACCCTTCTTCTGAAATATACTCCTTGTACATTTCTAGACTCCTCATACTAGGAGGCATGCAAAAATGTTACTTCACACTGCAAAGTTTGGAGATAATTTGTTAAACAACATTAATACCTCATATTAGTTACCCAACAGGAAAACTGTCATTGAAGTATGGAGAAAGTATTTGGTTTCCAGGATAGAGGAGTTGATAAGACAATTTTTTTTAGGCCACTAACCAAAGTGCCCAGGGCAACAGTTGATGCAAAACAGAGTCACAGTTTCAGCTTCGTGCTTCACAAGGAAGACCATGCACTAGTTTGTTAAATGAGTCTCTGTATGCATGTTAAGTCATCTGGGGAAATTTAAAACAGTTTTATGAGGGAAATTTATTTTTGTACATGAAAGAAACAAGTCACCACCCTCAGTAACTTCAAGGTAATAGAGACCTAAAAACCATAAAGGTCTAAAGGGTAGATCTAAACATTTAAACTCAACTCTGTTAACTTTAAAGACCATACATATTCTTGAGATTGTATTGTTCATAATAGCTGATAAATTTTACTTACCAAGCCAAAATATGTGCTCACTCATGTCATTCTCACACACCACAACACCAGTGAACCTCTTCTCATGTGGAAAGCCCTTGCAAAGTAATGACTACTGCTGTAGATAAATTAAAGGACAAGGTCTTTTAGAGTGCAAATATTAGGTTGGAGAAAGTAACGAGTTTCAGAATTCATTTATTGCTCAGACTGATGATCCCTAAGAATACCTGCCAGCTATGTACTTATTTTTTATTTATTCAAAGAAAACTCATATGCTGCTATTAACAGGTTTATAAGAAGGATTATTTTTTCTGAATCAATTATTCCACTCCTCCTTTTGATTAGTTTGAGTGATTAAATATCTGTGTGTCCTCTTTGTCAAAGTACAGTTGAGAGAAGGATGCAGAACTTTTAGTTGTAGCAGAAGGTATAGGATGGGACACCAGAAAGCAGCTATGGCTTAACTTATTTTTAAAGTACTATGAAGATATTCTTAATACCAGCAACTCAGTGATCAACACTGAAATATATAATGAAAATAGAGAAGAACTAGATCCAGCTGCTGATTGCTACTGACACTTCATTGTACAGCACACTTCCTACTCAGGTGTGACTGACTAGTGCAAGAACTTAGGGGAAATACACACCATTTTATAAAAATAGGTTATCTTCAAGGACAGAGATTACCCCTGTTTTCTTTCTCATCAAATTTTTTTTCTGAAGACTCCAGCTCTATTGAAAACAGATATTTGGCAGGGACCTATAAATGTTTAAGTTAAAAGAGATGAGAGTTGAAAAAGATCTCCTTGTATTAACTTTATGAGAGACTGCTCCAGATTCATCTCAAAGTAGAGATATTACTTTGTGATGAAACACACACACCACACATGCACACACTTCTCATTCTTCTTTTTCTCTTAGCTGTAGAAAGAGTTGGCTCTATTCTTTCAAAGTATATAAAGAGGAGACCCTCACAAATTATCAGCACCTGGAATTCATTTTCTCTTGGCGATGGTCAAATAGACATTTTTCCTGTGAATAGAGAAACAGATCAGACTTCTGTCCTGCCTGACAGTAACATTTACTTCCTATTAATCTAGTTTCTTTAATTTCAACATCTAAAAGTTAGATATCTAGAGTACTAAGATTTTATGCACCTCTAAAGTAAAAATAATTTACTGTTTTCAGAGTTGTCTTCCTTTCCACAGTAGGTAATAGACCTACATAGGTTTAAACATCAGAGAAAAATGTAAATGAGGCCAAAAAATGGTTTGAGATGTGTTTATTAGTAATAGCTCCACATCTCGGTTTTAGTTTGACCAACGTTAACTCTGATTTGTGCATTTTTCACTTCATTTGCCAAGTTATTGAAAATATTCTTCATTCTTATTAGATGAGTTTTACTACTTCACTCTTGATTCTGGCCCAAAGTCCATCCAAAGCATGTGGTTTTGATGAGTCATTCATTATTGAAGTTTGCTTTTTTGTTAGCACCACCAAAGTCATCAAAATGTAAAGTCGGTTGAGAAAATAACCTTCCTGATATTTCAAGTTAACATATTTCGACCATTTTAGGTGAAAAAAAAGCCCTGAACCACTCAAGGAAATGGAAAATTAGTCCAAGAAGTAATAGGACTGTCAAAGAGCACATCAAATATAACTTCTGGTGACAGTTGGTGAGATATATGCAGCAATGATGATTTTTGCCGCAGAAACTGCTGATGATAATGCTGTCTCAGAGTTACTATTAACGACTGGTATAGAAGTGAATATCAAATCTCTGAACTCTCCTGCAAAGTTTTTGTGTCTCTGCATACTCTTCTCCACCCATAAAGTTGGAATTGTTCACATGTAGGAGTAGCTCAACCAATAAGATAAAACTTTGGACCCTAAAGGATTAATTTTCAAGAAGTCTCAAGATTTCACAGCTGCCCTATAATGGTTTGGTCTCTCATTTTACAAGTGAGGTAAACTCCCTTTCAAATTGATCAAATTGCTCTGTTCAAACTTGCAGTTAGTGTTGTCTCCACGCCATTTTGCATCCCAAAGCCTTCCTTGTTCTGTTATCCATTGATATTTCTTCATACTCTTCTATACTTTGTTCATGTTATATTTTTGTGCACACGTCTGAACCTTCTCCAATTCATAAGTTTCTTCAGATGTTAACTATCTTTAAATTCTGTATTATAACCAATAGAGAGCATTATGTTGAAAATATAGAGCCTTAAACATAGCAGACATTTCATCAGTTTTATAACTGTAAATCAGAAAGCAAAATTCTATTTGTACCACCTGATATAAACATCATGGACTTCCATACCAAATAACCTTCTTGGAAATCCAATACACTGTGCCCAAGTCTCTTTTGAGCATTTTAGCTATAAGAAACATATTACTAACAGATAATTTTGACAATAATAGATAGCAGGTTGGTAAATAATACTTATAGGGTTGTCACTAAATTCTAGAAATATAAGTCTATGTGCACTGAAAATATTAATTTTCATTGCAACTCTGAGTGAGGTACTGTGATGGTAATCAACTTAATAAATAAAGGTTTTGAACCACAGAGCAGCCGACTCTCTTAGCAAAGGCACAGGTAATAAATGGAGTACGCCAGGTGTTTACCGCATGTCCACAAATTGAATCATTATGCCCTATAAATTCAAATAGAATACACATGGAATATTGGTGTCATCTCTTCTCCTCATCAGCTCTTTGCTGTCAAGTTGGCAGGTGGCCACTGTCTCCTATTCTCCTAAGGGAGCTGACTCCCAAGTCAGGAAGAGGCAGAAAAGGAAAAGTATAATGTATTATTGTCTTTTATATTGCACATAAAAAACAATAAATTTATTCAAAAATTTCCCAGCACTGTGTAATCAAAAGGAGCAGTTCTGGATCAGAGATAGGGGCAATTGAAGACATATTTTCTCTTGGTTGGAGACTGGCTAGGAAGGCTTTATTTCTTTGCTACCTTTAAAAAGTCTATAATTATTTCTCCATTTGCACCTACAATATACTCCAGCTGTTTCTTTAACACTATTAATTGTACTGTTTGGGGAGGACAGATGAACAATGTAACACCCTCTAAAAGAATGGAGCCCTTGCAGAGTGAATTCGCATTCCAATGTACCAAGACCTTATCCCAGTTTCTATAGTTCTCCTTGTGAGACAAAAGACTTTATTAACAAGCAAACAAAATCTTCAGATATTTAACTGGCTTAAAACACAACTAACCCTGGGTAGATGCAGGGAATTTGGCTTTAGATTCAGGTTGAACAGATTTGAATGTACTGCCAGTGTCCTCATTGTTTGGAATTAATTAATTAATTGCTTGGAATTAATTAAGCATTTAGATGCATTTCCTCAGTTATACATGTGTTTATTATGCTCTAGCTGAATGGCACACTGTTTAGCGAATACTTTTCTTGGACCCTTAAATCAATGTCTGTTAGACAGAACCCAATGATTTACCTGCTGTCACTAATGCACCGAAAGGTCACATCAGCATTGCATGTAGTAGGCTCCTAAAGGAAACTGATCCTTTCTACAGGATGTCACATGAGGAGAGGAGCTTGTAAGAGCCTATCACCATTTTATATAGTGTCTGGCATTCACCCCAAATGCCCACAGGATGCCATGCTTACAGGAAGGCTGCTGCTACATTATCAGGTGATCTATGAACTCCATCTAGGACTTAGGCAGGAACTATCTTCTAATGCAGGGAAAACAAAGACAGACTTGTAAAATTGATTTTGAAACAAATCAGATCAAATACAGCACTTAAAAAGAATGTTAATAACCATTTTGAGGGATTGGGAGTAGATTAGCTGTCAATGGTTAATTGTATATAAATTTTTCCTTTTAGGCTGTTTTTAAAACTAGTCTAGATGCAGATTATAAGAAAACTTTGTTTTATATTTTTTCTACATATTTATGACAAGAAAGAGATTTTATAAGCTATTTTATTAAGTTTTCTATAGGTACTATTTTAGTTTTTCATCTAATCATTTATTATAATATTATTTGTATAGTTAGGAGAATGAGTTCTCCCTAATTTCAATGACTTTTCCTTAAAATATTTGAGACCTTGGATACTACCTTTATTTCAGTTGTAATTATATATTGCAGTTGCATTTCTGATGAAATGGTCCTTTGAACCAAAACTAAGGAGGTAAAGCTTGTTTATGGTATTTCTTAAGAATTTTTTTCTCAATAAATAGTCTCAAGTGCCAATCAGAGTTTCACACTAAAACTTGCACTTGCATTTGTTGAACTTCTTTAACATGAAATTTTCATTGTCACATTTCATTTTCAAAGGGCTTCCAGTTCCATAAAGAACGTGAAAGCCTGAGAGAATAGGTTCTCGATTCTTGGCTACAATGAATAGGAGTTTGTTCATCATTATTTTGACATTTAGAAGTCAGAGCCTGTAGCTTTTCTTTAATACTGTAAATGTAAATTTACTATTTTCTGCTATGAAGAAAAGAGAACTGAGATTACTTCTTTATATTTCCATCTTCTGGTTTCAAAGTTTAACTTAATAGGATAGTAATTAACTATAGATCAACTTCTTTTTTTGTAGTCCCAATCCGATTCATATTTTTGCATGTACCAGTTTCCTAAGGGTTAATTTTCAATAAACCTTTTCTTTGTATCACAAAGGTACCAGAATCCTCTTTCTTTTCTATCAAACTTTTTTTTAATTATTCTTAAATGATGTTCAGGAGAATGATAATAACAACTGGCCACAGTTACTGAGGACTTGCCAACATTTTTTAGCAGGAATGTGATAGTCTAAGGCTCCAATCAGTTCCACATGTTTCAGCTCTGGACCAAAGGGGGTAAACTCCAATTCCACTTGTGTTATCTTAATATTCAGTGAGGCTGGGAGGCTGCAGATAAATTTTCTTCAGACGCAATCTCTATCATACATCACAGCAATGTCCCAGTCTCTTCATCACAGCCACTCAGGGTACTGTACTGCTACTCAGAGCTGCTGTCCAATGCCATCTACCAATCTAACTCAAGGAAAGCTCTGTCTGACACTGAGACAACCAAATTTTTTTTTTTTTTTTTAGGTTTTTTGAGACAAGGTCTCGCTTTTTGTGGTTCAGGCTGGCCCTGAGCTCAGCCTCAAACTCACATCACAATTCTCCTGCCTCTGCCTCCCGAGTGCTGGGATTACAGGCGTGAGCCACCACGCCCGGCACTGTGGTATGTGGTACTGGTTGCTGCTGGGTGTGGGTCTCCACACCCAGTATTGTTATGTGGTTACCGGGGAATCGAACCTGGGCCCTTGCGCTTGCAAGACAGGCGCCGGAACCACTGAGCTAATTCCCCGGCCCGAGACAACCAAATTTTGATCTGAGGTATTTTTGAGGACCCGAGTTTGTTAGCAGATAATATCTTTGCTTCTCTGATCATAGCATTAATCCTTGAAAATGTTAATTTGCAATATGTTGTTCTAAATCTTATGAAAATAAAATAATTATTATTATGTGTTGATTTAATACAGACATGATCTGTCATATACCTCCTAGCTTCTCTAACAGTATACTTATTTACCTGGCTTGTTCTGACAGAATAAAACATCGTCATCATTCAGTTTCATCTTTTGAGGATGCACATAAGAAAGAGTAAACAACATTGAACAAAAGAACATAATTTACAAAGTAAATTTTCTGCAGTGCATGATAAATTCGGTTGAGGGCATATTCTGTACCTCTATTAATAATAAGATTTGTGAGGGGACAATGTGGAGACTGTAACAAAAAAGTAAGGAAACAAATTTTATATATATGGGGGGTGGTAGGGTGGGTGGGGCTATGGGAAAAAATGAGAATTAAGTTGTGTCTTATACTGGTACAAATCCCCATTATGGAGTGCAATCATGATGTGTATATTTAATGTACCAATAAAGATAATTTTAAAAAAATAAGATTTGTGATTCTAACTGAACACTCATAGTCTTTCATCTGAGTTCTTAAAAAATCAGAGCATGTCAAAGTTGGCAAACTCTAGCTTTATGAAACCACAACATCTTATATTCTTTTACTATTTGCTGTCATGGTAATATTATATGAACTGCCTGAGCTTACTACTTTGAGAAAAGCTAGTCTTTCTATGCATAATTTTTTCTATTCCAAAAAACTTTTACTATTCAGAAGAGGTCATAAAAACATTTGGTTGTTTCTGATTTAAATTTGTGTGTTTACATAATTATGAAAACTTAAAATGTGCAATTCCTACCTGACGTATGGATTAACTATATGCTTTTAATTTCATAGACTTAATCAATGTAGCCATAGCAAATAAATATATTTAAGAGCATACCAAACAAAATGAACACTGCTGAAGACAAAGCCAACATTTCAAGTTCATCTGAACTTGAGTTGTATGTTTTTCAAACTTAAAGGAGAGAAGAAACTCATCTCTCCTAACTTCGAATTCTTCCTAAAGCAATAAATTTTGCCTGAGGAAAAGAGTATATTGCAATGTTTTGGGGACAGTATATATGGTGTGAGCTCAACCAGGAGGGGCTTTTAATGTTTCTCTAAGTCACTAACTTGAGCCCTGAGTTACTGCTGTTTGAAAAACTCTTGGTCTGGAGAGGTACAAGTGGAAATGTTATCTATGTTTTGAATGGTATGTGTGGCAAAGTAGAGAGCAAATGACAGATAATGATAGGAGAACAAATACTTAGTATATGTTGGAAATCACTAAGTATATAGCATGGTTAGAGAAATGGAAAGTGTAAAGGAAATGTAAGATTGGTGGAAACTATGAAACTATACAAAGTTTAAATATTTCAGTGGTGAAAGGGAAATAGTTTTGTCAATTTCTGAGAAAGTTTTATAAAGTAGCACTTTCATATTACTAGTTCGGGTCTAAACTTATCACTTGAAAGTTTAGAAATCATATATTAGCAAGTTCAGACAACTATTATATTAATACAAAGGATAACTTACTTATTCTAACTGAGAACTCTTCCTGCTGATAAGAGATCATTCCGTCATAATGATCTGCCTATTTTTTTACAAGGATTTATTTGAAAGAGAAATTAAGCCTGATTTCATCCCTCCCTGCTTCCTTGCTTCTTTTCTTCCCTCCCTCACATTCTGCTTCACTGTTTTCATCTTCTCCCTTTCTCTCTCTTTATCCATCTTTACCTCTATCTCCTTTTACACTTTGATGACAAATGATAATTATGCATATTAGTCTGGAAATCTATCCTTTCAAGCATTTTTCCCAGTCGACAAATCTCCACCAAACCCAGATAACAGATTACCTTAAAAATAGGGGAATCAAAACAGAAGAACCTGTATCTATCAAATATGTACAGACATTATCCATTTACTAGGCTAATACTTGCATCTCACAGTAAGGTAATATTGCCAGGGGAACCAGATCACTAATATGTTCTGGGCAGCTTTCAATGGCTACTACCAATATTTGCCTTGATGATTCTTTTTTATTTTTTTTTTTTTTTTATCTTGATTCAATGGCATCCAAATGGCACAGAAATATGCTGAAGGTTACTAGGGAAGATCTGGGAACTGTTTTCTTTCTTGAACTTAACTGTGTTAATCCCTGTTGTGATCCAGTACTTGTCTCAGAAGTCAGGCTTATTTACTCAGACTCCAAAATCTTCAGGAAAGTCTTTCTGCACAAGTATGTACTTAATTTGAAAAGTAGGTAACTATCAGCAAGTGAAGAATAAAGAAAGAGGTGGATATCAGATTATTTTTTAAGTATCTACCCTGGAAAACTACTTGATTTAGCTGTCGAATGTTAGAAAAAAATTCATTACCAAACATAGCATATTTGAGATTGTAAAAGATTCAATTTGAAATACTTCTAGGATATCAAAATTAGAAGAATATCTGAAAGGATGGTGTATTTAATGTACAAGAGAATACTATTCATACATATTTTGTTTTGGTTTGGTAGTTCCTTGGCTCTTGTATAATGTGAGAAAGATCAAAGCCAGTGATATTTATCTTTAAATCATCTGCACAAAGGTTATTGCTTAAGTCAGCTCATGGGGAGATAGCTGAGGGAGAATGTTGACTCAGTGATCTCTCTCAAGCAGTTATGATCCATGGACAAATTTTATCTTATTTGCATAATGTTTAAAATATCGCATTGGTATTCACTTAAATGTACCATGCAACTTGCAAGGTGACATAGTCCCCCTACTTTATATTTTTCTATGAATGATGTATTTAACTCTTTTTTGAAGAAAGTGCCTGGGATTGAACATGGTATCTAACATATGGTAAGCAAACGTTCTACCAGTGAGCTACACTTCTGGCCTTTATTCCCTCATTTATGTTTGCTGCTGAGCTCCTACTGACTTTAGATTTTGGGGCCACAGGGATAAATCTAGGAAAACATGATTCTTTGTACACAACAGGATCTGAAGGAAGTAATTACATATCCGAAGAGAAAAGCCAGATGGATATTTTCTGTTAGATCCAAAGAAACAGAGAAAAATGTTGAAAAGGATATAATTCAGCAGAAAAGTGAATAAATGAAGACTAAAGTAAGATATAGAGAAAGCAGTTTTGAAGATGTTGCTGAAATTTAAGACAGAAACTTCACACCATGTTGAAGCAGATTTTGAAAGAACAGAGGGTGAGTACAAATAAGGAAGTTAGAAAGAGCGGCTCTAGACAGGCAACTTCAAGAATATCTGATCATCTTCCAACATAGCCTTTTCTCACACTGACATTTATGTCTAAGTATTCATCTACTTGACTTAGAAGTCTAATCAATAACTCATGATAAGCATATTCTAAGCCAAACTCTTGAGTTCCTCATGAAATGTATTCCACTAAAAATATTTTCCATCTCAGTTATTGGAAGCCTCATCTTGTCATTTATACAGACCAAAGCCTTTGGATTCATACTTGGCTTTTCTCTATAGACTCACTTTTCCTAAACATTTCATATTAATATAATCTCCTGTTTTTTTCCTTCCTTTGTCATATTTCCAGAATCTAGTTACTCTTCCAAATTTAACACTGCTATTAGAGCAGTTGGACCAATCATCTTCTCTTTCTTAGTACTAGAAAAGCTTTGTGCAGTGTCTCGCTGACTTCACCTTTTCTGTTTATGCATACTTCAGAGACAAATACCCAGAGAGATGCTCTTTATGTAGAAAATTTTATCAGCTTCTTCTTCACAAGTTTCTGATGACTGAAATTTTACTGCAAGTAATGCTAACAGACTTTATAGTGGGTTATAATGCCATTGCTTGCCTTCTCACCATTCTCCTGTATTTCAGATTTCTTCTAACTTATACAGTTTTATGTTACTTGCAAGGGTTGGGCAATGCTTGGAGAGATCAGGGTATTGAAGGAACCAAATGCACTGATGTGGAAGTTATCAACCCTAATGCAAATAGTAAGGACCAAAGGACGTTCATCCCAAACTAGTCTTCAGACAGCAGGGGTAAATAAACAAGACACTGAGAACAAAGAGTAACACTGAATGAGTTCGATGACTTCTGCCTTGGCATGGGTTCACTGGGCAGTGAGTCTACTGCCATGTGCACCTAGAATAAACACCTCTGAAAAAGAAAGCATTAGGAAGAGGCAGTGAATGATTTGAGAACACACAAAAGTCAAAACAAAAGTTCCCAAATGGTTCAGCCTATCAGGAAACCCTGTGCTGAGATGGCCTCTAAGAGTTTTCTCATCTTGAACACAAGAGGTTGGTCTCATAACAACTCATGATCCTGCAGTTAGGACTATGGAAAGGGAAAAAGCCTATGTTTAGGCCTTTTTGGTCTGAAAATAACCCTCAGAGAGGGATTTGGCCAAAAGTCACTATCTGTCACTTGGCTTAGCAACTTGAGAGTTGTTTTTTCTCTGGGTTCTAAGTGATGCATTTAACATCCATTGAAATGAGCTTAGATGGTTGGATTTTTTTTTTTTTTGTGTGTGTGTGTGTGTGTGGTTTTCCATTTTGTTTTGTTTTACTTTTAGGAAAAGAAAAGTAATGATAAGTAGAAGTCCTGGGATGAACTGAAGCTACAGATTTTACTTATTATTCCCAAACATGAATGACTATTTAATTATTTGTTTATTTCCCAAAGGAAACTTCTAATAGCAGCAGTAGTAGTAGGGTTATTGATGGACTCTCAGCAAATGATAGCTATGAGTTTCTTCCATTCCTACACGAGTACTTCTCATAACTTAGTTACTCTTTTGAGAGCTTAACTACCTCTCACTTTCTACATTGCTGAAAATTTCTTAACTTCAGTGATATATTTGAGTTTCATATTTCTCCCAATATGTTAAAGCTCTTTGAAAACAGGACTTTTGCTTCTTCGTACTTCTTTATTACCTAATTCATCCTAATGCCCTCAATCAATTGTTTTCCAAACAGCATTCTTCTACTAACCCTGGGGAAAATTTAAGAAAATTACTTAGAAATCCACAACTTCTTCCATTTCATGATATATACTTGTTTAGTTTTTTTTATGAAATAGTCTTAAAAGACTTATTGAATATCAGACACATATTAAGTATTACCTAAATGTTTATTCTCATCTCTGCTGTATTACGTTCATTAAATGATTATTGAGGATGATAATGATTATCATTTTAGGGCTAACTAGCATGGCAGAGAGGACAGACAATGGGTAAAAGGAATAATAGAAACACAAGGGCCTGAAGGAAGTAGCTTTACAATGAACTCCCACCTAGTAAGTGGGTTAGGTGTGATGTGACTAATTTACTATCCATAAAATCACTGTGTTTACTACCCACAAATGATGTTTTCCCTAGAGGAGAAAGTTTTTCAATACTTTCTTTTCCTACCGAAGCTTCAATAATTCTTATAAAAGGAATTGACAGATGAGTATACAGATTTGTGAATGTGCAGAAATTCAAGGGCCTTGAACATAGCACATAGCTGAAGTTTAGAGAAGGTGCAATTGAAAAATACAATGAATGTTCCAAGTTTTGAAACTCAGCAAGAGGCTCATTACTAAGAATTCTTCTCAAAATGCTTATCCTCATTTTGAATGTGTTTGTCCCATCATTCTTGCACTTCCTCAGCAGTTCTGGAAATGCCTTTTCATGAGCATTTTCATGAGGTGTGATAAAATGCAGCGTCTGCTGCCACAGAGTGCCACACAATGGAAAGGTTGACTGTGTGAACCGCATTGTGTGTCCTTCTCCACCCACTTCACTGGATCTGGTACTATCTGGGACTCTGACTTCTCTCATAGGTCCAAATGTCCATGAGCAACATCAGTGTTTTTTTTTTTTTAATCTTTATTGGCACATTAAATATACACATCATGATTGCACTCCATAATGGGGATTTGTACCAGTATAAGACACAACTTAATTCTCATTTTTTCCCATAGCCCTACCCACCCTACCACCCCCCCCATATGCATAAAATTTGTTTCCTTACTTCTTTGTTACAATCTCAATTTTGTCCCCTTTCAATGTTTTTGAAATAATTTAGTTCACTTTAGCAGCTAGGATAATACAACTAAAGACACTCATTATTGCAAACTTCCAGAACTGCCTTAAGAATTGGCAGAGAATGAGGGAACAAGTGTGTTCAAAGTGAGAAAGATTTTGAGGAGGGTTACTGGCAATGTGCATTTTATGGTAATAATTTATAACCAGTTAAATGTTCACCTTATTTTCCAGTTATACTGTGCATTTCTTACAGCAAAAATCCAGAGCTCTTGGAGGAAGGTAGTTGCAGCTTCTGTCTAAATGTCTCCCCAGCCTCATGCAATCTTTTTTGGAGGTAGCTAAATCCGTGAATGATTTGGCACAGCCCTAATACCAATAGTCTGAGGGGGATAAAAAGGGCAAGAAGACACTTATATTCTCTTATTACTTTTGCTGTCTTCCACCACCAGGAGCTATTGCCGCTCTACCACCCTGCATTGGAGCTATCCCATTATGGACTGAAACCTTTACAAACTGTGAGCTCAATAAACCTTTTCCCCTTTAACTTCGATGTAGGGGATTTTGTCTCAGAGATGAAAGAAAAGTAACTAAGACAGAGGTGGATGAGGAGAGGCAAATTTCCTGGGTAAAGTTTGTCCTATTAAGCAGACATCATCACCAGGTAATGGGTATCACAAGGATATGTGAGGAAATCTCTGCTTGGGCCAAGTTTCAGGCCCCAAATCCCTTTTTTCGTGCTGGACATCTGACAGAAAAGTTTCTGACTGACGTTGTTTACCAGGGATACATTTTTCTTAAAAGGACTTTTTTTCTTCCAAATAAATTCTTGCTTCTTCATCACTCATGAATACCATTTGGAAAAATGCTAAGGAATTATTTTTTCAGAGTACTCTGTCTTCCTTTCCCAATAGAACAATATTTTTAGATAGAAAGATATGTTTTTAAAAAAGCTCTTCTCTTATAGACTCACCCTCTAAAGTTTTGTCTCAGCAATCACTTCTCCTTCATCTATCTATGTTATGAAACTCGTAACAGGTCGCTTTAATGCACTTGCTTTCTGTCTTTTCTTTGGAGCTGAGACTGAAGAGAAGGGCGCTTCCGTCCATGGAAGTGCAGAGCACTGGCTGCCAGCGAGGTTTTTTCGCAGCTCTGGAGCGCTAAAGCACCTGGAGTTCTCTCCAGACAGCAGCTCAGGCTGACTAAAGTGAGAAATCCATTATAATAACATGCTTTCGGAGGAAAGGGGATTACAGGTAATTTTCTTTTATTCCCTAGTAACAGGGTTTTAATACAGTGCTGAGACAGTAGTTGAAAATCAAATACCTCATTGAATTAAGGTGAAAAACAGAAGGATTGTCTCATTTCTTTCTCAAGGCTTTGAAAACATAGAAGTTAGAAACATATTTTTTGGTGGCTAGTTGTTGAACATCACATATACTTCTTTATCTGGAAAGTACATTTTCCCCCAAGGCCTTATTCAAAATGACCAGTTGTAAATTCCATGAGATTCATGTTAATAAAGTTTTGGTAACATACCACTTGAGCACATACACTAGGAAATACACATACCAAAGAGCACATATTTCTACTTGCAATCACAAAATTATCATGCTTATCAGTGAGTTTCTTGTCCTGATGTGAGCCTAACATCATTTAGGAAATTTGTACTAATTATGTGGCTTTATTTGTGGCTTAATTTGTGTAATTATGTGGCTTTCATCCTCCTTTTCTACCTTGTCTTGCCTGCTATGGGTAACTGTGGCTTCTATCAACAATGCCTCTTCTCCCTGGTAACTCTCAGATTGGCTTGTAGTCACTACAGAATAATGTTTGTTTCTAGAATGATAATCAAGCAGGCTGTGCTGTTGATTCAGGTGGATGAAGAGCTTTAGCTTCCTGTCCTAAAGGTCTCTCCATCTCCTCTCTACTTGGTTAGTCCAAGTACTGGTTGCATGCAGTACCAGAGAGAACTCCCAAACTAGAACCACATCCAGCTCATCATCATCCAAGAAAAATCACATACCTTTGGGGGATCTTAATATTCTCATTTCAAAAAGTTGGAGAACATATTTCAGATAACTTAATGGTCTAGGTTAGATTAGCAATAAGATCCCACCAGGCACACTTACTCCTTCTTAGTGTGGCTCCTGAGTTCCCAGCACATGGTAGATGACCCATAAAGATCTGTGAAGTGATTGAAAGGAATCTGGCATGCATATTTTGTTAGATAGCAGAAGTTACCAAATTACTAAAAAATAATTCATTTTTTTCTCCAAGTCCTATTTGTAGGTTTTAGTATTAACTATATAATTTCACATATAACACAAGGTGGAACATTGATATATTAAAACCTGAAAATGGGCTTTTAATGGAAAAAGCAATTGACCATTAAGCAAAGTGGTTTTAGCAGTGTCTCTTCTAATGGTACAGTTATAATGAATAGCTGATTAGCATCACGCTGTGATTAGGAGAGGTGAGTAACCTTATGTTTTATCCTTTCTGAGGACCGGTGCTGTGTGTTAAATTGTTTTGAAGCCCAAGTTTATATTACACCTGATTTTGCTGAGTGGGTGGAAACCTGAAATGATACAGTTTTCATAAGAGTTTACTCAGTTCACCCTTCATAACTATATCATTACATAATGTTTTACTGTAGGGATTCCAAAAGTAACTATAGAATAGTATCATTTTTGAAACAACATGGAATAAACTCAAAGTTTAAAATGAAGGGCCTTATAACTAACTTGAATTATTATAAGCAAACACCATCACCTACTGGCACAGGATGGTTGACATTCAAAAATATAAGCAAAAATTCAAGCCACATGTAGAATATCAGGGAAGAAAATATCAACAACATGGCTCCCTAGAAGAACTCATGGGATAGCTTTGCAAGATGACATCTTTGCAATTGATAAAACATAAGAGCTGGCTAAAAGCTTGCAAATACAGAACTTTTCTGTGCACATTTCTAGGGGACAGAAATAAGAGGGAAAGTTTATCTCAAACGTATGGGCAGACTTCCTTTATTTCTCCTTGTGAATTCCAGTATAAATCAAAAAGCCAATAGAAGCTGACTGAAGTGGAACCAAAGCCAGATGGTGACACAGAGGAGGGAAGGGTCCTCAGCTGGCACTCACTACTGCCCAGCCATGCCACGATGACAACACAGGGAGTTGTTGGAGAGAGAAATACTGTGTTTCTCCCTGTCAAATGCAATTTCAATCATGGCTGACTTAAGGCATATTACAGTTTAGTGGAAGTGCCAATGCGTTATTTGTATGGATTTGTAAATTACATTCATTTCCTTATAATACACAAAAGCATGCATTAGAATTTCCCCAGACTTGCCTCTCGTATGTGAAAATACTTGTTATGACTAATATTCGGACTCATCATTTTTCTTAGTCGCCAGGAATGGAACAACAGCTGGGGATTGTATTTAATCTACCAAATATTATACCAAATAGAAAAGCGTAATCTTCAGAAACATTTCATCAGTTTCCACAACAAGAGTATAAACACGAGTTGTCATCTGTCACAATGGCTTTAAGTGATCGAGGCTTTGCAATTGATCAAAATTAAGCCTTTAAGCAATGTTACCATAAAGAGGAGTATGTAACAAAATGATTGCTGGATATCCAGAGAGTACTCTGCCTACAGTGGAATTTCCCTGAGGGTAAGTGAGGATATTTCATGCTGTTTCTAGAGTTCTCTATTATTAGATACGTATATCCCTTGGCTAAAAATTGGGGCTGTTATCAGTAGAACTGTCACAGTTTTGATGGTAGAAATTAAGTTTAAAAAAAACATAAATGTAAACTTTAGTGACATATCTATATTGAAAATAGTTCGAAGTGCCCCAGAGGTGGTGATTAGTTGGTGATGGTTTGTGAAAGAAACAAGAATACATGCACCGAGACTTGTAAGGGAGGATCAAAGTTCAAAATGTGTAATACGTTCCCTTTTGCACTAAGATGTCTTGTCCTTATACTTACTGTATTGTAACTAATATTCACAGGGCAGAGCTGGGTAAATAGTGTGAACACAGCATCCTAATCACCAGAGATAGAACTAGCTTTAAATCATAACGCAAATTAGAGGATTTGATGGGCCTTTCTAGATCTCAAATACTTGGAAAGGAGATACCGAGTGAGCCACACCACTCTACCTTATGGGAGGTTCACTAGGTTTCCGTGACTGACATACATTTCTGGTGTGAAATGGAGCAGGCACACTATTAAGGACTCAAAAGCCATTCTGTTGGTCACTGAGCTGCCCACACTTAGCTGGTATTCCTTGACCTTGTTGCTTTCTGTAGTTCAAAATATTCCTTTCTGACTCTTGCTACAACTGCACTCTGTTGGACCATCAATCATTCACTGAATTCATTCATTCATTCAACATTCACCAATTACGTATTAAGCGCTCATCCTTGTATTTGTAAAGCTGAGTCTCAAAAAGGAAGCAATGTGCCTAAGCCTATTCCCCAGTGATGGTAGCACTAGGAAACAAAATATAAGCTGCTAGAAGAGAAAGTGGCAGGTGCCTTTTTACCCTCTCTTTTCCACTCGTGCTTCCTCTAATCTCATAGCTCCTACTTTTATGCCTATCTTTTGGTAGGTCCGATTTTAGATTCCCTCTATGAACTATGATCCAGAGATCTTATGGATTGCTTTGATCACTATTTATTTAGAGCATCTGCTTTCGTAAGGTCTTAGAAGCCCTGAAGCCCTGAAAGAGTATTGATTCTGCAAAACCTCTTCATTTGTTTCTATTCACTTGTAGGGGATCTATATTTAAAGGATGAGAATTAATTCACCAAGAAATCATTGGAAAATATATAGGTGCGGTGAGGATTCTGTATCTTCCATTAGAAATAGCATGAGTGCTTTGGAGCACTTTTTCTAAAATTGGAATACAGACATATTGTTTGTCCTGTAATGGATGTCTCCTCTCAGAAATTCCCTTACAGACTGCGTCAGCAAGAGGTCACACAAGGTACAAAGATCACAGCTGTCTTTGAGCAGAAAAAAATATTACAGTTAGAAATTTTATATTAGTAGAGGGGATTCACTGCTAAGAAAGAGTGAAGCACAGCTTCAAGGACACAGGCATAGCTGAGTTTGAGAGAATCACTATCTCAGGAGCTCAGGGGAGAAGAGAAGAAAAATAAATTTGAAAGTGGGCTTGTGCCACCTCCAGCACAAAGCTGAGAGTGGCATGAATTCTGTCAGTGAGATATGGCTGAGGCTGCCTTGGATGGAGTAGTTCACAGAGGTGCCACAACACAGCACACGCCGAAAGGTGTGTGCAGCTTAGACTCACTCGGGGTTCATTTAATGGGGTTGTCATGAAAGTCACCAAGAAGCTACTTGCTGTGTCAGGAGCAAGGCACCTGCTGATGTTGTGGCCCACTGGTGGGATTCATTGGGAAGCAGCTAAGGGAATGTGGCAGAACTCACGGTAGAGCCACATCACATGCATCCTCAGCACCCTTCATTACCACTGTGCTACTGGCAAAAAATGCAGTTTGAGAGGATTCAGCTCCTGAAAGCATGACCTGTGGAGTGAAGGGTACATTTGAATTTGAAAGGTATTTAAATTGATAATAGTCTTGTACTTATGTAGAGTTTCAGTTTTCCTTGTTACCATGGATTTCATTTAGCCTAATGTCTTTGGTGAACCTCCAATGAAAACCAGCACTTATTTTGTTTACAGTTACATCTAAGAAGCAGTTTTCTTCTGAAGTTATTTATCCATTATCATCATGTCAGAATGCAACTGTATGTGACAAGACATAATGATGAATTAAACTCCTATGATATTATGCATACTCACATTTGGATTTATTAGATTTATACATTTCAAAAATTTCAATAGTTTAATTTAATTAAGTGGTTACCTACCACCAACTAGGTATATCTTTTTAATAAAGATGTGAAGATTTAAAGACTACTTTATCTTCCTGGTTGCAAAAGATAAAGACACACAAAATAACTAATTCAGTAAAATTTTTTGTTTTATTGTATTCTATACACTTTGTCTCGGCCATCTACTATGGGTGATGTAGCATATTACACCTATAAGATATGAGGCTCTTAGGGCTCCCCTGGGGGGTCTCAGAGAATCTTTGTAAAAACTGGGATCTGAATTATATTTTGAAGTATGAAAATATTCTTCAGTAGCCTAGTTTAAGGGGCTAGCAAAGAACAAAGCAGAGACAACAACGTCAGCAAAGAAATGAAGGGAAGCCAAGGGATTGTTGGTTTTGTTCAAATCCTGGTTTTCCTTCACCATTCCATGCCAGACTAGATTCCCTGGTCTTCTTTTTCATCTTTGTAGTTTTCCTACATGCTCAAGAAAAATTAATATTTGCACTGTAAAGTTTAGATCACATCATTGTTGCTTAACACCCTGGTGATTGTAAACCAAGGCATGGAGGATTAAGAGTCAATGCCTCCTTCTGGTTTGCAAGTCCACGCTGGTGTCTGGAACTCATGTTTTCATTTGTTATCTCATGACTCACTAATCCACAAGTCAACTCAATCATCTCAAGGGCTATTGTCCAAATGCATTTCTTCACTGAAAGATTCTTTCTGATTCTACTGAAGAAATGTTACTTTTTTTTCCAAGTCTGTCTTAAAATTAACGTTCTTACAAGATGCATCTTCATCTTCCAGTGGATGAATTTTTTTTTGTCAGTGCTAATGTCAATAGAAGGTGAAAAAGGCTTTAAAGCCAGTGATGGGACCTGTTTTGTTTTTACAACTCAAAGAGAGCAAAAACGTGTTTATAAAAAGGAGTGTTACCCGAGTATAAGTTGCTCCATATTAGCGCTTCACCAATAGCAAGGATCAAATGTTATTATCTGGAGAAGATGACTACTAATCAGGAGAAGATGGATCCAGAATGTCCAATCAAATAAAGGGGAAATAAGAAATATTTTCCTGGATCAATGAAATAGTATCTATATTCTTGTACTTTTTTCTGACTTATTCTAGAAGTAAATGGGTATTCCCTTCGTGTCAACTTCAAAGATCCCTGTTATTTTCACTTTGTAGGGGAGTGTCCCGGAAAATATCACGTGTGTAGAACTGGGATTTTCAGAAGAAGAATGGATGAAGAAGGCTCGAATTTCACTAATGACACCGGATTGGTGGCATTTTGAGGAGGCGACAACAGAATGGGAGGGCTGAGGTGCTCACTGAGAAAGTGAATCATGGAGTATGACCTTGGGGACTATTTCTGGTCCCAGGCTCCATCCTCTCTGGCTCTTTTCCTTTAGCTGCCATAAGGTGAGCAGCTCTCCTCCACCGTGCCTTTCGGCTGACATGTTCTTGACTCATTGCAGGCATAGAATAAAGTAGACAGAAAATGTGAATCCAAATAAACTTTTCCTCCTTTAGACTGTTTCTCCCAAGTATTTTACACAGTGTCAAAGAGCTCAATAACAGTCAGGGACGCATCCCTGGGTTCTACAGTGAAACTCGGTGGAGAGAAAGAAAAGCAGAAGCAGATTTATTATCTACCTGGAGTTGCCTGTTTATTTATAACTCTTTATTCTTCCAAGGCTTTCATGAATGATAAGTTTGCAGTTGGCATCTACACTTCTACTTCAGGAGCTATAAATCTATGACCAAAGGATCCCACATTTTATGTTTTAGTGATCAAATGTTGGCAGTCTTCTGTCTTGCAGAAGGCTGTTTTTATTATTCAAGTGAAAAGTTTATTATGAATATTGAAATACAATTTGGATTCCAGATGTATATGCAAACAGAATTAGAATAGGAGAATAAAATTGTAAGGAAGACAATGATATCATTCTAATTTCACAATATATCCCCCGAGTGTCCTGTATGTCTTGGCACACGATTGAAATGTAGCATGGAAGGAAGGTGAATTCTTTGCTGGGGGAAGCTCTCCTATTGACATAAAGGCTGCCTGGCAGAGCAGAATGATATGGCTGTGTGGTCTCTGATGACTTGTTGGAGATGAAGCATACAGCACACTTCTCTTTCTTTTCTTTCTAGAGAGTTGGGCTTATTGAAGTGTAACTGATTTTTCTTTATAATATGTCAAACTGGCATTTTATTGATGTAGGTAGTGGTGTAATAACGTGATACCTTTGATGCAATTTTATATTATGGCGGGATTTGAGGAAGAGTTGCTGGCTTCTCCCCCCCTTCCTTTTGTATCTTCCTCTTTTTATTCTACCAATGTGAAATAACAGAGTTTTACCTCTTTGATACATAATAGAACATATTTAAGTCACAGTGAAATAACCTTTCTGAACTTTATGCTGATTAGCCTCTGTAACTTCTAAACTTGACTTGAAAAAGCCCTAGCCAGTCATTTAAAACAAAATATAACAACCCTTAAAATCATAAGCAAAGGAAAGATAGCATTTTTATTTTGGCCTATGGAATAATTATTCTCACTCTTACCCTAACTTATTAGGAAGTAGGAATATTATGATATGTAAATTATACATTAGTGTCAATTACAGTGAATAATCCTTTCTCTGATTATTGGAAATACTTGTTTTCTCCACCCTTCTAGAAGGTTAAACTCTTCCATGTTAAAAGGCTGTAATTAAATTATTTAAGCACAGCTGAAAAAAAAAGCTATAGTTTTAATGTCATGGAAAGTTTTCCACACCAACTCTTCACTAACAAAGATGGAACGTTTCAAAGTATTACCAGTTAACTGCTTAACAATCAACTTGAAAGATCTGGCTTTAAAAGTACATGCACAGACATTTATTGTCTCCAAGACTGGCATCACACAAGTGAGATCAGCTTTTTATGCTTTCGCTTTTCACTCGGGGCACCTTTGACTATGAAGACCATTTATCACGGTCACCATTGTCTGGCACTTTAGAGATCTCACTACCAACACGAGCAGCAGGAGACTCTGGGTTAGAAGAAGAAACGGTTCCAAAATCATTTTTAAAGAATTTGAGCCATTTAAAATTCTTTGTATTTTGACTTGTTCTATATTAGTAACAATGTCAGTGGCACTATTGTCGATGTGCTCTGAATACATACTTATTAAGGGGCAGGCAAGACATTAGAAACTGTAACTCTTAAGGTTGGCCTCCCTTTTATTCTTCCGCCAAAGGGCTGTGACTGAAAGGCCAGGGGATGGCTTTAGTTATGCTCGTCTTCCATCTGGGATCGGTGGGCTCAGTGAGTCCAGGGGACAAGAGACAGAGAATGGTCTAGTAACAGTCATGATACTCGCCGCCTCCACAATCTTGTCATTATCAAGCTTTGAGTTCTGGCATGAAATATTAGCATCTGATAACTTTTAAAACACATTTTAAATAACAGAATCTACTTCTCAATGTGAGTCCATCCAGTAGACAATAAAACTATTTCTCTACCTAAAATATATGCAGACATTTCATAGCTCCTTTTTGAGGAATTGTCATCCTGATATATTAGACTGGGAATAGAATGTAGATTATTTTAGGATAAAGCTTTGTTGTTTGTGATCTGTGGAAGGTTGATTTGTTCGCTTCATTTTACTAAACAGCAACAAGCACAATGCATGGATTTATACAAAGTGTTTGGATTATCAAATTAAACCTGAAATGACTTGTAGTTGAAGAGATACAAACTCAGGTCCCTCTGTTATCTATTTAGTTTCTATTTTCTTCAGTGGGCTTTGCACTCGAACATGAAATTATATTGGTCTTCTTCTCTGGGCCTCATGTAGTATCTAAATATAATATTAATACTTACAATTGGTTGTAGCAATATATGAAAAGTTAAACTAAAGAAACAGTCTCTAGGATCTGGTTTAAGCACCATGAAGAAAATACAAAAGAAAAAGGAGAGAAACTCTGGGATTTATTTCTCTTGAATTCACAAAGGAACCAGTGAAGTTATAAGTGAGGTCATTTAAAAAATCTTATTTATAAATAATACAAATACTTAGGTAATATTGATTATTAACTTAACTTTTTAAAATACAACCAATATACACTTGAACTTACATTAAAATACAATGTCGCATTACAGACTTGTGCTTTGGAAAGTTGTGCAGCTAGAGGATGACTGAATGAAAAACAAGGCATTTTTTAGAAACTCTGATAGTTGGGACAAATCAGGACAGTTATTGTATGCAGTTTACTTGGACTCTGCATCAATGAATGGGGCTTCTAGAACTGGTCCATAGGACTGTTGTAAGGAAAACTTCAGATGATATATGCAAACCAATGACCATGATGGCTCATGCACAACTCCACATCTGCTTTGGAGTCCATGTCTACCCACATGAGTCGTCTAGTAAGTCGTATACAACTCATTTTCTATGAACAAAGATGCTTGCACCATCTGACTGCTAGATGTGAAGGTTGCTTTCATTCATCACTGAAACCTGGCTCTTTCTGGAGAATACACCTTCCTCTCTTGTCAAATGGGTGTGGTCTGTCTGCTGTACCCGAAGAATCAGGATGCCTGGACCTGCCCTTCCTGATCTGGAGCATATCTACCTGTGCATTTCTTATCTGTTAATCACCACAGCTTAAAAGAGGCACATGCTTCTTGAATCGTTCTTCCTTATGAGATCACTCACCTTCCCAGTAGTATTAGTCTCACTTTTGAGTGTTTTAGCTTACTATTTTTTCCATAAAGAACTAATCATCCCTCCTGCAAGCCTAACAACTACACATAGGATGTCTGATGTCAGCTTCAGTTCTTAGAACAAATCATCAACTAGTTGTTCTCTATCCCCTTCCAGATGTCCAATACCACAGTGAAGCTACAAAATTTGTCATCAGCAATAGCTATTTTATTTATAAATAAATGCCTAATTTCAAGCATCTACATTCTATCTACCATCTAATACTTTTCCCTAGTGATTATCTTTATGAATCCAAATGAAATAATTCATCTTAGGGCATCTCCTAGGCATTGGCATAGATCTCATGGGCCATCTGTCCAGTCATTAAAATGTTTCTCTTGAAGATGTTTGCAAATTAAAAACCCTTTAACCTGTTGTTTATCATGTTTTAGTTGCTTATGTCATTTCTGAGACAAAACACCCAACACCCACAGTTAAAATTCACAATTGTATAGATTTCAGTCTATAATCATTGACTCACTGCAGTGTGGCATGGCACGGAGGCATCATAGAGGAAAAACAGTTCATGACAAGTAGAAGACAGCAAGCACAGTAAATGACCACAGCAGCTTCTTTCTACCTTGTAATTCTATCCAGGCAGCCTGGTTTAGGGCCGGTGACAAACCACTCAGCAGACTGATTAGTGATCAAACACCCTTAATCTTCGCACCATACTCTAGGTCCAGACACTCTGAAAAAGCCCATCTCATGACAACTGGAAGGACATCTAGACACAACCTAGAACACAAATAATTAAAATTCTAATTTCACAAAATGGTCTCTCCCATCATGGAAGCTGTTACCCACCTACAGTCGCAGGCATATTGTGTTCCTCTCATAACAGACTCTTCAGGCTCATAAGCTGGCTCCTTAATTCAGTTTCTAGCTTCTTCTTTCTTACACAAAGACTACATTTGGGATTATTTTTTTCTTCTTTTTTGTCAACTTCTTCCCTCTCTGCTAGATAATTTTAAAAATTAAAAACAAAAATCTTAATAACATTTTCATTAAAAACTCCTCCTTCTCTAGTTTTTGAGGCATAACTCACCGATGGTTTATGCTATCTTCTTGTTTACTTTCTATTCACCTCAGTGATGTCTTGTCATCTGGATTTTATCGCGGCCACACCACTGAGGCAAAAACTAATGGTCAGTTTTAGTTCCGTGTCGTGTACAAACTCTCAGTAGTGATGGACACAAATGATTATTCTTTTGTTCTTCTCAGTTAATCCCAACTCACGTGTCCCATAATTCACCAACTCTTTTGTTTTCTTCCTACTTCATTAAATGTAGTCAGCTCTTCCTTTTGTGTAGCACCTCCTGCTTTTCATCTTAAATATTGTCAGATCCAAAGCTCTCTCCTCCTTCTGTCTTTGAGTGATGCTGAAAGCACTATCCTCTACCCTATGGCTCTGAACACCGCATGTTATTTGTAAATAGAACTTCCAATTATTGTTCAGTATCGTGTGCAGTTATCATCCCTTAGCACTTACGTGTCTAAATGTACAGCAAAACCACATTTCAGTTGCTCAGGCAAAGACCTTAAACAGTTTCTTTCATTTCTGTCTTTTCTTAATAACCTTTATCCCATTCAGTCATCAAGTTTTGCAAGCTTTGCCATCTAAATATATTGAAATTCACTCTTCTAAGCAACTCAACTAGGAGCCTAGATCAACCAATAATTATCTCTTGCCTGTGATAATTATTAGTTTGATGTATTAGATAATTATTAGATAATGTATTAGACTTCTGATTGTTATTCTTGTTTCATTCATAATTCTTGTAGTATACTTCCCCAAATAATTTAGAGCTCTATTAAAGAGAAAGAACTATGTGATGACGTTATTCTTCAAGTTTCCATTTCAGCCATTTGTCAAACCAAACCCACCAAAGACTTCCTATCACATCATGAATCACATGACTTTCTCAGTCCTGGTAGAAAATAACCCTGCATATACTGATCTTAGTACTTTTTCAATAACGCATTCACTCCACACCAAGCATATGGATAGTGATACTTCTTAATGGGCTAACCCCATCTCTATCTCAGAGCTTCTGTACTGGCTACTTTGACATGATGTGAAATGCTCCTCACCAGATCTTCATGTCACTTTCTCTTTCTCAGCATGTCACTTATTATCCAATTTCCTCTCCTTAACAAAGAATTTCTAGGCAGCTCTATTTGAAGGACCTCTTCCAGTCTCAAGCTGGAAAGACCCTCTTACAGAGTGCTTTTCTTTTATTTTGTAGTATTCAACATTGTCAGATTCTGCACACAGGCATACACAAGCAAATACATAGTGTAGACCACACATATTTGCTTATTGATCTTTTCCAATATAATTTATGATTATTGAAGGAAGAGTTTGGTTTTGCTCAATGGTGTGATTTCATGACCTACTGTAGCCCCTGACTCATTTTAGCTACTGAATGAATAATTGTTAGTCAATAATGGAATCAGTGAATAAAATGATGGATAGCTTTTGGGTTTTATTTTCTATGTAGTGGATTGCAACAGAAATGAAAACCAAGAGTAAAAAATGTAATTAAATGCAGAAATAAACTATTTTCACTGAAAATTGTAGGTTTTTTTTTAAAGAAGGGTAAAGGATATAATCTTATTCAGTCAGCACATGATGGTACCTGCCATGGCAACTCCAAAAGTTTCTCATCTTTGAGATGTTCTTAAGTGTTTGAAAATCACAGAACTTTCCCATCTCTAATGAAGCTAAAAACATGTTGCATCATGGAGATAATTTGAAAAAAAAAAGATCATTTGAGTTCAACAATTCACTGTCAGGTTCAATTTTGTTCTCTTCTCCCCAGTCCTCTCTGACTGCTCTAAGGATAGCCTTATAGAGCTGAGTCACTGCATATTAGATTGAGCCCAACCTCACTGGGTGGAGAGTGCTCCAAAAGTAATACATCAATAAATGTTAGATAACTCCTATGTTGTGTGTTCCTAAAATCACTGAAAAACTGCAGCAAACAAGGTACATTCCAGTATATCCAGGCTTCACCCAGATACCAGTGTATTAAAAAAGATGAATATTGTCAAAATAATAATAATACTATGGGCTCTCGAAAGGGAAATTGCAGCATGCTGTGGTCTAATGGTCAACTGTCTCTACTACAGCCAGCTCCTGCTCATTATTTTAGGGTCTAGGTGATTTTTGCTTCATTGTTGTCAGTCTCAAAGACTCTTAGCAACATGAGTTCTTGTCTTTTCTTAAATGGCTGATACGTTTCTCCAGTATAAATAAATTATTTTCCCCCAACAACCAATTATATTCCCTTAGCCTCTGATAATCTGAAAAGTCACAAAAGGTTTTGTTGTGATTTCTGTGTCCTAGAAGTTTTTCCACTAACTTAATACGTTACTTCACCTTGGAACTAGCGGTAGTATTTTTTTAGAAATTTATCATTAAATTTTCAGCACCCAAAGGTGGTCTGAGAATATTCTGATGCAATCTTTATATTCAACTCTAGACAAAAAAAGCCTTAGAAGCAACACTTTAGTGCAACAAACCCCTCCAATTTAGTTACTATATGAGAATTCATTAGTGTTTAATAGTGTGTGATTCAGTTTATTTCCCACAACTTATGGAATAGTAACATCCTGATGAATTTTACGAGACTTATCAAAAATATGGAATTTGGCAAGCTATTTCATTGAGTGTTTTAGTTCAGACAAATGATACTTAGGGGTAGTATTAAATGAACAAATGTTGCAAATGTAAGGTTGTATTACATAACAGAATGGCAGAGAAGTATTTTGGTTTGGGCAATTTAAAGAAGGCTGTTTTAATATTAGACAGATAGAGACTTCAGGGCTTGAAATAGAAGTTGAAATTATATTTGCTTATTATCTTTTATTTTTAGATATTTTTCAAGGCCTACAGGACTTGTTATATCTCAAGGTTAACATATTCAAACTAGGCTTCTCACCAAGGATTTGATTCATTGAAGTATGTGTAGACTCTTACTGAGCAGAATTGCTGAGTCTTTTCTAGTATACATTTTTAAAGTAAGTGTGGTGAAGCAAAGCAAAACTGTGAAGGTGAGCACCAGCTCTCCTGGCAGAACACTTAGTTTCCAAGATGTATGTGCAACTGATACTGGCTAAAGCGCTTTCTCCCCTCCTACAAAATAACTATGCCACTTGTTATTTCAACTTATTTCTCTATATGCTTTTACTTAAGGTGCTGCAATCCATTTTCTGTATATACTACTCACAATTTCGTATATCAAAAGTGAGGACATAATTATTACTTTATCGTTAATAAATTAGACAAATTATGGTACTATATGGCACAAATCCACCTTAAAAATAATGTTACTGAAATGCTTGATTTACTACAATTAAATGTGCTTATACATCATTATAAATGAGGAGATTGAAAAATAGAAATATTGAAATATCTGTGATGAGAGTATGTTTGATATATGGTGATGATTTAGATATCAGACCACAATTAATATAATTTAGACTTAAATTTTTATTTGTTTTGTAGATTTATTCCTAATTTCCTAATATTAAGCCTTTAAAAATATAAAAATACTTCTCTGTTCACTAAATTATCACTGAGTATCCTTTCCATATTAGAGTAATTAAATCTTGTGGAAACTTTCACCCTTAAGTAACGAGACATGTTAAATACTGTCATTTTAGTATCTTCATCTACAGTAACACTTTCTCTCCTCTGAGAGTTTCATCAACAGATACTGTGCTTTATGTGACACTCTGTCTAGACTAACTGATAAAGATTGAAAAGGGCATCAGAAATAATAAATTTTAGAAAAGAAATCAATCTATTCATGATACATATCAAATCTTAGTTGTAGACAAATTTCTCAGTTATATTTTTGTGCATCTTTATGATGTATAATTGTTTTAATTATAATATTGACAAGTTTGAAACTTACTATTTTTCAAACATGCTGTTACATGATATTATTACATTTTTGAAAGTATTTCTATTGACCTAGAGCAGATACCGCATCTTATTAATAATTAAAAGTTCATAATGTTATTTATTCTTACTTAAACAAGTGACTTTGAATGGTCTAAACTGAACAAATTGGGGCTAGCACTTTAGCTCCTGTAGAACAGTGCCTGTCTTGCAAGATGGATTTCCTGCACCACCAAGACAGCTCAACAAGAATTAACAAACTGGATATACTCAAGCCCTAGAAAAACACATATGTCTACTGGAATACTTCTTCTTCTTCTTCTTCTTTTTTTTTTTTTTTTTTTTGAGACAGGGTCTCACTTTGTAGTTCAGGCTGGCCCTGAGCTCAGCCTCAAACTCACATCACAGCAATCCTCCTGCCTCTGCCTCCAGAGTGCTGGGATTACAGGCGTGAGCCACCAGGCCCAGCACTGTGGTATGTGGTACTGATTGCTGCTGGGGTGAGTCTCCACGCCCAGTATTGTATGTAGTTAATCAGGGATCAAACCCGGGCCCTTGCGCTTGCAA
Organism: Petromus typicus; assembly: GCA_004026965.1. Lineage (NCBI taxonomy): Eukaryota > Metazoa > Chordata > Mammalia > Rodentia > Petromuridae > Petromus > Petromus typicus. The sequence goes on from PVIR01013676.1 coordinate 34,668, forward strand.
GACAGGTGCCAGAACCACTGAGCTATATCCTCGGCTCTGGAATACTTCTTGAAAAGCACTGCATTTCAAGTTATTTTCACAGTTTGAATTTTTTTATCCAGTTAACTTTGTTGACCAAATGGCTCCTTAATGTATCTCCCTCAGTGCTATCATATCCATTCAGATGCTTAATAACTGGATCATTTGTACTCTTAGTGAAGGTTTTGTTATATCCTCCAAGTCAGGATTTTGTTCATATTCATATTCTACAGTTTAATACAATATTTTATACTCTAAAACCATACAACAATGTGTATTAAGGCACTTTCAATGTTACTCCTTGCTTTTTTATCAAAAGATGAAAATTATTTTCATACCAGAGATTGACATCAAATGTCACCAGTTGTGATGTCACTAAAAACAATCTGCTTCCTCAGTCTTGTCTTTTTTATCTCCACAGTATTTTCCTTTGCACATAAATCTATTAAAGTTTTCTACATGCTTTTATAAATGAGCATCAAGAGTATATTGAAGATATGTATGGCTCTTTCAGCATTTACCTATTAAATTCATTATAAAAATGTTCATAAATTCTCATTAATTTGTAGAAGAGAATTTTCATATAAGATACGCCAACATAATTAAATTGACTGAATTACTTGAAACCATCAATTGATGTTCTCTAGATTAGTGTATACTTATAATTATGTTTCATGAAATGGTAATTCCATCTTCACATGATAAATAAATAACATTTCTTCAAATTTGCTTGAAGGAAAGGACAAGGGGAAAGTGACTTTCATGTTATAAGAAAAGTAAATGCTCAACTTGTGCGATCCTCCTGATAAATAATTCACTCTATAATTTTATGGATAGTAATTGATTGAGTACCTCCTTGTGATGAAAGCCAAATTTCCTTTAAGAAAAATCTCATGTAGTGTTTGCTTGGTTTCTTATTTTCTAGAGCAATAAATATATTTTATTTAGTTCTGCTGTTCTTCTAATTATTTTTTTAATGTAATATGTGTTTTGAATTATGGAGAACACTCCCCCTAGTATCTAAACTCAAAAGCTCTTGACTATTTGGACTAGTAACTATCACTAAAAGAAAGTTATTAAATTCACTTATGTAGACATATATTTTAATAATATTTTTCAAAGATTTTCTCTTCTATGAATTCAACAATCCATTCTTTTTCTTTTACTTTTTTCTATAACATGCACTTGATGTTTTTCTCTTTAGGAAATATTTATGAGAACCTATCTCCAAGCTGAAAATATGGAGGTTTTGCCATCATTTCTTTCCATGTTGAAGTAAAATCATCACTTTTAGTGAATAAATCTTGCCTCTACCCACTTCGTTTCCTTGTCAACCATGTGGGCAGGTAGCGTTTTCACCAGAGAATAGAAATAATGGGAGGGTAAACTTTCCTCTCCCAGTATATTTGCTGTCTGGCAAGAGTAGTATGTGTGCAGCCCAGGCTTTGGCAGACTCTGTAACCTTGAATTGGCTTCAGCAGCCCTCAGAATCACGGCTGTAAAACAAGTCTTCCTGTAGCATTCAGGGAAATACAAAGTTCATTCACTGGGGTTCAGCTAAAAACACCACAGATCTCCCCCGCACAAATTCTGATTCTCTAATTTGGGGACAGGGTTAGAGTTAGGAGAACCTCATTTATTCATGAAAACCCATACTTGATTGAAAAAAAAAAATGACGATTTGAAATGACTTCTGTGGATGCTGAAAGTTATGTTCCTGTATCATGTCTGACCTGAAAACCTGAAAGTTCTCATTTCTAGAGAAAATTGCAACTTGGATTAGAACTTCTGTGATAGCCAAAGCTATGGGGCTGCACAAGGAAGAGTCCAATCAACTTTCTGGAACCCACCGGGGGTTTACTGTACCCACTGGGATGAGAATGAACCCTTAAGAATCCCATCAGTGTTCTTCATTATATAGGACAACGACAATGTCTAGACAGTTGTGACAACACCAAAATTCTGAAACGATGCTACGACCCACTTCCCCTGGAGCTCAGTCTCACTGAAACCCCTATGAGACATGCTGAGTTTCCTGAAGGACTTATCTCTGGATTTTATTTTCACACCATTTTATCTGAATCTCTATTAAACTCTCATTATCTTGATGGGTTAGAGTTATATGATGTTTTGGTCTCTTCCATGGCTTTCTCTTTGAATACATGGGTGTAGACTGCTACACAACTAAATTCCTATCATCAGTAATCACATAGCTTTTTAGAAAGCTGCTTTAAGTTGGGCATGTATTGTACACTCTTACTTCTTGGGAAACTGAGGCAAGAGGATCAAAATTTGGGGGCCAGCCTGGGCAACTTAGTGATATATATTTTTTAATAGGTGTGCTTAGGGAAAATACATGTCAAATACAAATTATGACAATTGCCATTAATATGGCGGCTTAAAACACCACAAATCTGATTAGCACAACATTCAGTAGGTCAGAGGTTTGGGCGGACTTGGTTAGTTCCTCTACTTAGGCTGAAATCAATGTATCAGCTTGCTTTAATTTTGAACTATCAGGTGGGAAATCCACTTCCCAGCTCACTGAAGTGGTTGGCAGAGTTCATTTCCTTGAAGTTGCAGCCCTGGGTGCTATGTTCATTCTGGCTGTCAGCCTGGAGCCTTTCTTCACTCTCTAAAGCCAACTGCATTTTTTTTTTTTTTTTTGGTCTTGTTACCTTTTCTGTTTCCAAGCCAGCAAACATGAATCCTCATGATTCCGATCACCCTGATTTCCTTTACAGCTGTATGCAACCTAGGAAAAGTTTTAGACTTTTAAGTGCTTGTGCCCTAGTAGAACTCAGTCATCTGAAATAACCTCTTTCTTTGACTTACATGCACAAAGCACCTTTTGATATGAAAGATAAGGTATGCATAATTGTACAGATTTGTAGAAAAATTTTGAGTTGGGGCGGGGAGGATAGTGCATATTAGATTTTGTACCTGTTAGCAAGCTACTTCTTTTTTCCCATGTGCACCTGATTGTAACCACACAGTTTCACAAAGACTCTGGCCCTCCTGTATCACCTGCATGCACAGCTACCTAGTGTAAATGTCTTAGTTGAATGTCATTTATCTTACTTCACTTATGGCTGAGACACAATATTGGACACCTGAAACTTAAAGGAAAATAATTTTATTTTGTCCCATAGTTGAATGACTCCAATGCAGAAGGGCATGTCAGACAATTACTGCTGCCTTCATGGCTGCCAGGAAGCAGAGAGAGAAAGGAGGTGACAGGTAGAGAGATGTGCCCAAATCCCAGTCATTCCCACAAGAACTTTCCTCTAACCAGGTCCCCTCTCCTAACAGCAAGTTAGCTGTACCATCCCCATAATTTGATCACCTTACCTCAGCCCTTACTTTTGAGCATATAAATTTTGGGAGCACATTCTAAGTCTAAGCCACACATCAAGGTGCTCCAGAGATCCTGAAACAATAGAGCATATATGATGGGAAGAAAGATGGACAGTTAGGTAGACGAGAGGGATTAGATCACATAGTTATAAATGTTGAGAAGTCTCATGACATCCAGTCTGCAAGCTGCAAACCCTGGAATACCAATACTATTAGCATGGCTCGGTGTAAGTACAGAAGTCCCAAGACCAGAGAAGCCAATGACATCACTGTCAGACTGAGCCAAAGGTCTCACCTGCTGGGGTGCAGGTGCTCAGAGACCCAGAGGCCAAAAGTTAAAGAGCCCAAGGTTCTGGCACTCAAAGCAGGAGCAGCATCACATCTCAGCTCCACTACAGAAAAACTAGACCTTTCTCTGTCATTTTCTTCTGAGAACCAAACTGATGGATTGGGTGATGATGTTGGTCACCTGCCTCGAGGACAGTTTTCCCATTCATGCTGGTGCCCTCTGGAAATGTTGTCGCAGAATGTGCAGGTTAATGTCCTCAGTATCCAATCTGTGGGTGTGCATAACCTAGCCTCCTTACCACCTAAAGCGAACCATCACTTAAGGTAGGATCGAAAGTTTGGTGGGACGTGAACACTTCAGCTGGATTCACTACTTAGGAATGTTTATCTCCTACGTTCTCTTCAAGGACAGCCACACTGACCCTTCAGAAGTAGTTTTCATCCTTCTTATTCTTGTTCCGTCTGAGTCGTATCACATCACGATCCAGAATATATTTGCTTCATGTTTAATTAACTCTGAGCTCATAGCCTGAGTCCACCTGAGAAGGTGCAGAGAATATTTTTTCTGAATTTATGTCAATATTCTTCTCCTCTGTACTTACAGGAATCAGTCTGAGCCATTTGAAATGTGCGAGTGCCAGCGGACTTAGGCTAGAATTTGTTTCTTGAACGCAGGGGGAAAATATGGGATTTCGGGGTTCTGTTATCATAGTATCCAAAAGAAAACGATGTACATTTAAACCACAATATCATGATTTGTTTCACTGTTAAAACAAGCAGTACTATCTTAAAATACATGAGCAACTTTAGTTTTTACCGAAGTCTGAGGTAGTAAAACACATCCATTTAAAATAAAATCACTGTAGTCTCAGGAGCTGAATCTTATCACGTTCAGTTTTCACCAAGAAATCGTGCTGTGTATATATGGCGGCAGTGAGGCTACGGGAAGGACAGAGAATGTCGGCAGCATCGATGAAAGTGTCTTCGGGCGCCAAAGCTTTATAGCTGCTGCAGTGCTTTCTCAGTGAGCTTGGTTTTAAAAGTGATTCTCATCCTTCAGACAGATTTATTTTTCTCTCTGAAAGTCTCCAAAGACTATTTCATTATCCTCCCTTTACACTGACTTTTCTTAAAGGAACACAGGATGCGATGCTGTCTTTTAATATGTACCGCTTATAGTCATCGCTGATACCTTAGTCATTTCGTCCAGCTCCACTGCGAGGGGGGTGAGTGAATAATTACAGGTGACTTTCAGACAAGTGAAGATCTAATGTAGCCTTGAAGGCTTCTAAGCGAGGGATGTTGCGTCCGATGGGTGAGTAAGCAGTGAGTCATTCTCATGACATTTAGAAATCCTTTAGAATTTGTAACGAAAACACACCTATTTTTTTTGCCAGAGAAAGGTCTACTGTTCTTACCTACAATGTTGAATTGTAGGTTAGGTTTTTCTTTCCTTGCTTCAAGATTTATCACTTAATGGGCCTATTTTCCTCCAGGAAAGGACATACTATGGAGCTATCAGAAGCAACAACGTGCAATAAAAAATGTTTTCAAAGTCAGGAAATTAAAACAAATATCAAACAAAAGATGAATTTCTATTTCCTTTTCCATGACGACTTTGAAAAAATTTGTTTCCAAGCAATTACAGATGTTTAAATAAGCTTTATAAAACTGTCCTGCTCAATTACCTTCAGTGATTCATTTATCCTGCTGGTTACTAAACCGTCGCACTTTTGGATCATAAAACAGTGTTGGAAGGGTACTTGCCATCCATCTTTTTATTATCAAATGTCTTATACACAGGACATGCTTAACATATCTATGATAGCAACTGTTAAAATTCTCTTTTATTCAATAACTGTTCTCTTTCTTTACCTCAAATAGAGGGCAAGATGAAACTTCTACAGTACACAAAAGGGGAAAAAAAGGTTGCTTTTGATTTAGATATTTTTCAGGTTAAGCCACATTCAAACCAAAAGTAATAATCGTTCATATCATAAGTGGCATAACATATTTTCTAGGTTTATTTATTTCTGCTGTTGTTTACCAATACAGAAAAATAATGGTGGGAACTTTTCACTAGTTTTATATACTTTCTAGTTTTTTTCTTAATTTTCATATTTTTAGCTTTATTTCTTCATCTTTTAAAATATTCCCTTCATTACCTCTTCTGTAGCACTTTCTCCAATTATCCAATTAACATGAGACCCCAAGACAACACATTTCATCTTTACCAAAATAACTGTACAAAAATTGAATTAGCATGAAATATACATCAACTGAATTGCAAAGATGAGGAGTGATTCCCTTTTATCAGTTTTCATCTCATCATTTTCCTCCTGTTGTTCTCTTTTTTTCTCTTTTAAATTATTATTATTATTTTTTTACTATTCGTGCATTCTTTTTTAATTTTGGCTTTCATAACTTCAAAGGCAAATATGAACATGCCATTTTTATGCTCAGTCTCAATGGGCAAAATATATTCCATAATTAAATTGAATAATTATGCTAACTTGAAAAGTCTTTGCATATCAGTTTGTTTAGATATTGGCAGAGAAACAGTATCAACTGTACTTAGTATACAGCAAAATCAATTTGGGGGTTTGATCTCAATTTTCTTATTGAGGCAATTCCTCTGTAAAACCAAAGTTTTCTGAAGAGAGCACATCTATAAAGTTCTTAGAGATCCTTTGACCTTGACTGAGTAGAATCTTTTGATTTTTTGAGAGATAGAAAGTTGTAGGTAAAAGAAAAAAGACAAGGTTGTCTTGGGATTTCTTTGATACTTTCAAAATCACTAACTTTGGTATTTGCCATAGCATACTCATGACTTTGAGATAAACGTGTTGGAAGGTATGACTAAGTTTAGCAAATGTCTGGTCTCCAACAATCCAAAATTTAATAATGTTTAGATAATATCTGAAATCCATAGAATAGTACCCCAGCTTTGCTATAGACTACTGATCTGAAAGTTTCCACCAATGTATTTATTGAACATACTGATTCATGACTTTTTTGTTCTATTACTATGGAAGTCCATGTAACCTTTTCATTACAAAATATGTCATTCAGGATCAATTTTATGTGCATTCTAGGGCCATGGTCATTCAGAATAAACTAATTTATTATTTCCATCACATTAGAGTGGTTATTTTATATCAACATGTAAAAGCAAGCTTTCATTTAAGGCAAGAAAATCTTGCAATCAGATGGTCAATAATTGCCACAACTAAGAGAAATTGAATTGCTTTGCTCAAAAATTGCATCATTTATTAAAGGAGTAATACAACATTACTGTCTGCCCTTTCAGAATTAGTTTGAACTGTATTATAGAAAAGTACAAAAAATTAATGGGAAGAACCTTTATTATTTCACCTGAAAGATGCCCTTAAGAATGAGTTCCTCAGTCAACAAAAACTATTCTTCATACATTGATTCATTCATTTACTTATCCAGCAAATATTTGTTAAACTACTCTCATGCATCAGGGCACTGTGAGGAGCTAAGACATTTTCTCTTATGTAGGTACA